>JAURVB010006236.1:0-192500 GCA_033002965.1 Piper betle | reverse complement strand
ATTTGGGCCTGAGTGGACTCAAGAAAGGGAGGCATTGGCTAAGACACATCTGGAGCTAGCTAGACCTATATGGCTTGAAAATTTTCTACCAGAAAATCTGCCAAACCATTGACTTCCAAATTTTAAAGTGGTGATTTATAGACACAAAATAAGCTTTGGGTGAAATTTTATTGAATTTAACTGTCAAAAAACTAGAGTTTGATATTTTATAACCGGAGCTAGAGAACTAGAGGCTCACCCCTACATTCCTCTCCGCTCATAAAGCCCAATTGATTTGCCACCTAAATGATGTTTAACTTAGCCCAAAATTTCCAAGTTTCCATTAGACACCTAGTAGCTCATCATATAAGTTTTAGCGATTTTAATAAAATCTTTTAGCAAGCTCAACAAGGAAACACAATCTCAGAGCACGGTATATCACTGCAGCATCACATCAAGCATACATTGAATTTAGGGGTTTTGTTCAAGCCCTTAATGATATTATTTTATCATAGTATTTTAACACAGAATAGATAACATTCTAAATTACAATATGCAAAAGATTGAATCTGAATATGACTAAATATAAGGTTAAAAATTAGGGAAATTTGGCAGGTAGACTACTAAAAGCAGTAAAACTGCTACATTTTTCCAATTTTTGCACCCATACATGCTCATACAAGCCATATCATACAAAACATACTCTATAAAACTTGTAGATCTATCTCTTATGAACATATAAAAATAAGAATTATGCACAAATATGACCTACAACATGAGATATAAATTATTTACCAAAACAATGCATGTCCTTACCGTACAACTTGTAAAACACATATCTATTTTTATAAGCTTGCAAATGACATGATTTTAAAGCATAACTATTCCTAATACACATGTCTACGTGAGAACAATGCCATAAAAATGCAAGCACATAAGCACAAACATGAAACGAGTATCACAATAGACAGTAGAGGTAAAAAAGTTAGACCTTTACCTTAAGGGGGTCAAAGGGGAGATCTCTTGCGGCTTCTACCCCAAGACTTACAACCTTAGGAGCTTAGCTAGGCTTAGAGAGGGTTTGGAAAAGCTAGGGAAGACTGTGGATGAAGTGGAGAAGAGATTAAAAGGGGCTAAGGTTGGAGCAAGGGGAAGCAAGGGAGAAAAGAGGTGAAAAGATGGGAAAATGGGTTATTTATAGGTAAAAACTTGCCTCTAGCGCAAGAGCCCTAGCAGGGAGTCTTAATGTTGGGCTCTGCGAAGATGGACTATAGAAAGGCATATATTTGGTCCACGTGCGTCGCCATAGAACCAATCCACACGCAAAGGTGCCGATCTAGGTGCAAGGGCATTGGCACAACACCTCAATGCCCTTGCACTAGACAAAAAGGGGGAATGTTTAAATTTGAGACCAAGGGCATTGGGCTAGCGCTTTTACACCCAGACTTAAACCAAAAATGCCAGCACAAGGGCACTAGGAATGTGCCTTTGTGCTGGACGCAGGTTGAGCATACTTAGGGTTTGCACCTTGAAGCAGCTAGGGCCACTTGGGAACCACACCACAAGTCCCGCATGGGCTAGGATCGTCAAAAGAGGTTCCAAACACACGACAAGTAACTACGCTAGTGAGGAAGACGATCCAAACCCTATTTAGGTTCAACACAATAAAAAACTGAAAATAAAAACTGTAATGATGTAGCATTCAGCTGGGTCAGCCAAACACGGGGAGAGACTAGAGCCTTAATACATACCATACATATATATACACATATGCACACAACAAAAAGGGTCAGCCAAAGCATTACAATCCGGGTCAAAATCAAACCAATACTAAAGCTATCGTTACATATCCAAATACAAAATTTTCTTAAAACAACTTATGTGTACAAAGATGTGGACATCTACAACCATATTTGTAAATATTTTATTAAAGACGCAAATATAAGTCCCTCTACATGTCCACATAGGTCTCAAACGTTGCATGTGGACCTATGTTCACAGAGCCTTCTCAAATGTAGGTCGTAAATCTTGGATGGACCTATCTGTATGCCTATTCTTTGACACAATTAGGATTATACTCAAATAAAGTATAATTATATTATAAGTTGATTTAGTAAAGGAGTTAAATAAAAATTATAAGAGTTGCAACCTAATATACTTATTTGTGAATAAGAGAATTTCAAAATAGTAGGATACTTAATCAAAATATATTTGTTTTTAAAAGAATATAATACAACATAAAAAAATGTGAAATTGAATTTTAATATGTTATATCGGGCTCGCACAAAGTAAATTTGTCAATATTATTCTCAAGTTGGGTCCATTATGCATTGTACCAATTTTGTCATATGTATGAGAAAAGATAGCCCTAGAAACTACAAAAGTAGGAAAATAATCAATTTTTTTAGAATTTCCAAACATTAAAGAAAATAAATTCTAGGAAAATGAAATATGATTTCCTTGGGCTTTTCAAGAAAATTTATACGCAAAAAAAATTACAGATTCAAAACACTAGAAAATTAAAAAAATTGACTTTGAACTTGTCATGAATGTTTTATCATGACAATTTTTTTTCTTATTTCTCGAATTTTTTAATCTTAATATAGCTAACCAAATATGACCATAAACGCAAAATAAGGAGATAAACTTCAGTCTTGGTCAATAAAATCCTCTCTTCTTATTATAAAATGGCTATTCAAAAAAGAAAAATTATATACCGACTTTCTCTACCTAAGTCAAAAAAATTTTATCATAACTAATACCTACCCTTATTTTGTTGGTGGAATCTTATACTGATGTACAAGGAGCAGAAATCCTTCGTGCCTTGCTCTGGACTATGAAGTCAGGAATTTCACACTTTTTTATTCTCACAGTTGCCTGCATTTAGTGAAACTAACTGATAGTTTCGTGGATAACATAAACTGGTGTAATAATAAAATAGCTTCTGAATGTATAAATATTTTAAAGCAGCTTAATATAAAAATCAATGTCTCTTAATGTTGCTGCCCATAGCCTGCTAACCATGCCAAACAGCTGTATTTTGTTGCTAGTTAATGATTTTTGTTTGAAAAAAATTGTCTTTTTTTGTGAAATGCTAATATTTTTTCTGAAAATACTTATATTCGTTTAGTACTCAATATTCCTTGAGCTCTTTGAATGTGAGTCTATGGCACATCTCTACAGAAATAGTATTAAAAACTGAATGCCGATAATTTTAGGGCCCATGCAATGCATAATGGGCCGCCAAAGTCTGTCAAACTCATCATGGACACCTTCAAAAATGTGATCATATAACTCTTCGGTAAATATATAGAATATGAGATTTGTAAAAAGATCACAAATCAAATAAATAATCCAATTTCCTCACATTAATAATTTTTTTCCCATATAATCCTAAATAAACGTAATATATATATATATATCACCTCCTAATAATGAAAACGAATCGTCTTTAAAATAATGAAAATGATTGAAAATTAAATGGATACTACTATTGCAATAATGCATAATTACATTATCGAGATGTGTGCAAAATTTGCCAAATAATAAATACCCTTGAAAATTAAGTTATTTGCATGTATTATCACCTTTGATTATACTCGGCATATCGCACTCTATTTTTAAATCTAGTACGGTTTAAATCTTTATACCATTTTAAACATTTCCGGATTTGTAGGATGAAATTTTTACAAAAAAAATTATTTTATTAAAAATTTTGGTATTTTAATTGATATTTAATAAAATATTAATGACAAAATATATTTTTAATATTTAATAAAATAATTTATTTACAATCTTAAAATATAGTTCAATCCAGTTTGACCCAGTTTAACCAAATACACGCTATGAACTACTATATGTAAAACTATATAATATTTAAAATTATGGCCACCAATATGATATTTAAACTACGATATCAATTATTTCTCATCTTTTTCACTCTACATCAAATTATTTAACCACTCCAACTTTTATTAAACACTAAAAGCTATAATATCTTTAACATTGTTATGTATGACTAATAACTGTTTCTTATTCTGTTTGTCATAGACACCATGTAAGACAAGGCAAATTATACTTACATACTTGTCATGCCGGCAATTTCACATGTTATTTTGAACTTATTTATTGTCAAAATCTAAAGTGACAATGATAATGGGCAAAAAACAGTGTATGACAAAATGTCAGCAAAAATAAAAAGTGGTAGTCTGTTTTCAGAAAACTTCACAAAACGTTAGAAAAAAAAGAGGGCAATTCCTCTTTATTTTTTTTAGTGCTTGTCCCTCTCCTCTTCTCTTGCCAAACATAATTTCTCAACTCTTTCACCTTTTATAATTTTAACAAATAGAAAACCATGACAAAATTTTCTAGAGATTCCGTATAAAAATTTATATTGCAACTAAACGTCCTATTAGTGATCAAATTCAAGTGAGGTCCTTGTGAGCTTAATTAAGTAGTTTTAATAGCCGTGCACTGTGCAACTTGGCCTTTTCCAAAAATTTGATGAACCTCCACCACTAGAGGTTTCCTATGGACCAAATAAGCTGCATATTACATGGCCAAAAAGTGCTCTGATATTCCAAGAGGTATATTCATTTTAAGCTTCTGATTTTGATTCTTAAATTGATCACATTATTGGAAATGTTGTCATGAGTTCACAAGTATTCAACACAATTATTCAGTAGCCAATTCCTTATCTTCTCAAACTTTGCCTATCACCTTTGTCAAATAACTAAAAAATGGTCAATTGCATCTGATACCTCAATTATTGAAGAAAAACATTGCCAAGTTGAAAATAGAATGTTTGATTGCAGGTGGAAATGCCCATCTTAAGCATCCAATTATCACTAAACTTTGCACATATATTACAACTTGTAACGTCGATTGACGACCTAATTTCACTACACCAGTTTTGACCGTAGAGGTTTTTATATCTATTGGAGATATATGAAAGTGAAGATGTGTTAGTTTTGAAAATTTTCCCATCCCATAAATAAGTTCCCCAATATTAAAGCATGGAGGAAAATGGGAGTGGATAAAAGTTTAAAATTTTAACGCATATTTACCTTCAAACACTTTAAATATAGGAAGATATTAAAACATTTTCTCCACGCTAATTTTTTTAGGTCATAGAGAAATGTTTTTGTAATGTTTAGAAGAAACAATCCTAATTAATTAGCTTATATATCTATATGGTTAAAATCATTCCCTAATTTTTATAGTTTAATTCTTATATTATATGCTTTTCATCTACTTAAAGTACTACGTTCCATTTATCATATATGTTTCCAACATTCTTATCTTTCTTCCCTATCATCTGGATCAACTGGGATTGTAAAATTGACAGGCAATATGGATGAAGAGAATGAAAGGTTAAGAGGAGCATCACAAGTATAAAGGCATCTTCTCTTATTATTCCCCTTGGTTCCTTCCTGACAGTACATTTGTAGATATTCATGTGGTTCCTTTGGTTTCCTTGGACATCAAGAGACCTGAGAATCACCTTTCTTCTCTCCAAACAAATTCTTCTAGAATTTTTTCTATTTCATTCTTGTGGATATGTTGAAAATTGGTCCCAGCTCCTTACCAGTGACTTTGGTTGTGTTTTCAATTTCTTTGGTCAAGTGGGTGACAAGAAAAATAAATTGACACTACAGGAAGAACTTGGTCCAAGATCAAGACAAGCATTAATAGTTGTCTTGTATACTTGCCATATTTCTATTTAGTTTGAGGTCTAGGTGTGCAATAAGGCTACTGTTTGTGTCATTCATGAATAGCAAATTATTAGGTTAGTCATATATACAAGGAAGAAAAGTATAAATGTCTTTACTATAATTCTAGTTATGAATTCTTGCTAGTAAAAAAGCCGCAAAAAGGGGGTATGTTTAGATATTCAGCCAATTAAAATATGATAAAAGTAAAAATAATAAATTAGATCTATATAATCTATCTCCTCATTCGATGAGAGTCTATCATTTTAATTATCTCTACAGTATGAAGACCTTAAACATGATATTTTAGGACTTTGTCTATAATTATTTACTTAATTATATTGGTCATGATAAAATTAGCTATGAATAAGAGTCTTAATTCTATTTTTCACAATAGAATTAGCTATGTATAAGAGAAGACCTTTTTCCATTTATTTTTTTGGTTTTATTGGTCAGATTTAGCCGGTTATGAGAGATTAATTTGACCTAGTAGTCATATGCAAAATAAATTCAAGCTAAGCAATTTCCAAGTATAGACAATCGACAACCTTCTTGTGATGAGTTCCGATCGGATATAGATACGTATTACATTTTGCATCAAATTTATCCGTATTTGAATTATAACCAATCCGGACAATTAAAGTAATTGGAGTTGACATACTTGACCAATTTTTAAAACATTCGAAGGTAAGAAGGTTTGAATTTTCGAACTATTCAAGGTTAGGAGGTGCATAAGACCTTAAATTTAGGGTGGGGAAAATTAAGATTTGTGTGCATAATTTGCAATGATTGTGAAGTTGAATCCCAAATAATGTGGATTACATAATAAATGGATGTGGTAGGTAGATAAAATTATTAGGTAAAGTAAGGAAGTGAAAGGCAACAAGGCTTAGCATTAGTAGTTTTTAATATAAAACAACTCATGAAAATGTCATCAGAAGTCTGTCCATAGTGGTGTATACCATCACAGTTCATTAACATATACACATAACTTTATGTCGAGATCATCCTACCTAATTAATCATCATATCATGTCAGCCACCTTTGGAACACAACTGCTGCAAGGACCAGAAAAACAAGAATTGTGTGGCTTGTAATATGCAAGCAAGACATACATATAATATATCCACAAACACATGATCATAAGCAAACAAAAGAAGGCTTCAAAAGCACATCCTTGACTTTGCTGGCTTCAATTTTCTAGAGCAAAGTCTTTTCATATGAATTCCACCTGTACCATCTATGCCTTCCAGCATCACTTGAAGACCACATATACTACTAGAAAAAATGCATGCAAAGGGGAACCAATGCAGTTTGCTAATGAATGTTGCTGTACAAATTAGAGATGCCTCAATTGCATGAAATGGTGCATGCTTAATTTTAGTTATAAGTTTGTTTGATTTCAATAAGTACACATCAGATCAATAAGTAACTTCAAAGTTTAGAGTAGGCATAAATATAATTGACATGTATATATGTACAGTACATACATGTAAGATGACAATGTCACTCCTGTTGAGCTTTAAGGCAATTTATGCAAACATCAAATTCAGAAGTACTGTTCATAGCAGGATGTGAGCTTAGACAATGACCCAAATTCTTGAAATCTTGTGCGCCCAGATCTCATTGTGGACCTGTATTTTTCATATTTTAGTGCACTCAGTGGGATCTGACTACCTTTCCACAAGCTCCATGAGCAAAAACATGGGACTAGGTGGGGCAAGGAACATGGGTTCTTTCAGGCCATGAACCATAAATTTTGTTATAATAAAATAAAGAAAACAAGGAGGATGGGATCTTGCCTTTCAACTTAATACTGTTTGTTATTTTGTGGTTGATGGATGTGACAAATTTTATGACCAAACATGGACCAAGGAATTGGATTGGAGGGGACACAAAGTCTGCTGTTCTGATAAGGAGTGTAGGAAATTATTAATACGAGCGTTTGCCTCTCACCAGTTTTCACCTTCCTGTGTGCCCGGCCCTGTTTAATTTTTTCAGTTTTCACCCTTGTTTTCCAAAGCTTTGTTTAATTACAGCTATTGCAATTGCTTGTGTATTCCTTCCTTTTGCAAATTATTGTGGGTTGCTTTTTTTTTATATCTGCTGAGATTTAGGTGTGCTAAACGGCATGCGATACTTGGTGATGTTAGGGTCTGGTGGAAGAGGTAATATTGCTGTGTGACTGGTAATAGTCGTTTCATAGTAAAAAGGTGCATTACATATTAAGAAATATGATTTTTCTCCGTGTTTTCTCAGAAGGGTAGTGGGAAAATGCCAACTTTTCCCCTATGTTTGTCCTACAAAAATCACCAATATAGAAAAAAAATCCAATTTTGTTCTATAAATAATTTGAAGTAAATATATGCTAGTTTTCATCTCTTTCTCCGCATAGAATAAAAGGTGAATATATTCTTATTTAAACTTTTCCCATTTAAGGTTTTCTCGAAAAAGGTAATCCTTATGATTCCCATTTAATGTATTGGGAGACGTGGTTTGTTGCTTGTGTGCATTTGGAAATTTTTTTATTTTAAAAAACTTTGGTTTTAAATAAATTAAATAATATTTTAGTGGAAGATTTTGGCAAGCAATTGACTCATAGTTTTTCTTTTATATTAAGGATTTCCACGTTAAATATGTGCAAGCTTTATTTTATTTTCGTATGGTTTATTTATTGTTTGTTTTTATCTTATCTAAACACAACAAAATAATTGAGATTTGGTAATTGATAAAAATCCAAATAGAAACAAAATGCTTGAAACCAGAAATGGAGAATTATATTCGCATTAGCCAAAGCAATTCTTCATTATTATCATTCACATCCTTTTGGAATCCTGTTCTAAATAACATAAAAAGCATGCGATAAAATAGAAAAGCAATAATAATGGTGGTAAGTCTATTTGGAATAAAAATTTCTATCACAAATGTTTCCACTTGGCTTTCTCTTTATCCTATATATATTAATCAATCTTAGCTTATGGAAACATATATCAAGAAAATATTCAACATTTGCATTTGCATTTGCATTTATGACCAAGGAGTAGTAGATATTACATGCCAATTGAAGACAAATAAACATGATTTAAGTAACATACGTGATGAACGTGTGTTTGCATTAAGTGTCACAACTATTACAAATTACAAACTTATGAATTAAGAAACAAACGTGTGTCATCTAACTAATGCTGCACATAATCAAAATGACACACAAATCATGAATGTGGACTATTTGGCAAGGGAGGAAGAAAACCATAATGCTTGGAGAAACATCAATTACATCAAATTTGGATGATATGAAAACTTGGGCAAGTGTTATTTTCAATTAATAGTAAGCTTTTGACTAATGCAAGCCAATCTATGATACTTAAGACATACCTTTGCCGTCAATTCGGGCAAATTATGTCCCCCTTTAGTCAAAGCGTACATGAGCAAGAAAAAAACAGATCGGAAACTTTTTAATGGTACAAGTAGCTGCACCATGTCATCGTGGATAATTCGGCAATTTGTGCGCCTCTATTTCTCTTTTCCCAGAGCAAATCTAAGCCGTCCATATATGACCTCCCTTGCCTATAAATATGTCACCTTGTTAACTTCTTGCCATAAGATAAGGAACATATTATATCCACCTGCACCTTCCTCTCATATATCATCTCTTCTTCTCCTTCCTTGCTTCCTTGATCACAAGTTAATCAGTTTCATTCTTTTCCCACATTGAGCTGATCACGAGAGGCATCAATGGCCATTATCCAAGAGTCCCCAAATGTACTGTTTCCCAAAATTAAGTTTGCATGCATGCATGTGGTAGAATCGTTTATATAAATTAATCTATTAAAACAACAGTATCCAATAGACATATAAAAATATGCTAGCTAGTATTACAAATTTCTGTCTGTGTATATAGAGTTTCTGATTATAACAAGCTGCATATGGCGCAGGAGGAGATGATGATTGAACTTGGTGAAGCCAACGTTAGGAAGGAGTGCAAGAAAGTGGAAGAGGAATTCACACAAGATGGGTCTGTAGATAGACATGGACGGCCAGCCATTAGAGGAAGGAGTGGTGGATGGGAAGCTGGGATCCTTATTCTTGGTATCATACTTTATATCTCATAGTATATATATTATTCTAGCTGTAAACTTTATGCATCGTATAATTAAAATAAGTTCCCTTGCTGATTTTGTTTTACTTAGTACCAGCCCAGAAATTATGTGCATAACACCAATTATTTATATTGTTAAAAATGTAATCAGCATGAAATAGATACATAGATAGAGCTGGTGTAAGTAATTATTTAACATATATGATCTAAAGTAAGAAAAACAATGATGATATTGAGTAAGTCGTGCTTTCATTTTCAACCTATCTTTTGTGTTATTGGACGGTATTAACCACTAAAGTTGATTAGATAATTGCAACCACTCGCTACAAAAGATTTGGAAGTGAGAGATACAAGGCTCAAGATCAGGTGGCAAACTACTTAAAAAATAGAGACAACTAGATGGCATTGAAATTGATTATCTCACTGTAGTTTTAGTAAGTGGTTGAGTTTAGTCTTTTCCTAGCTTCCATTTATACTAGGCACTAAAACCTTTGAAGCCTAGTTGATCGTAAAACACAAAAGAATGTTTAACACAAAAACGCAACATTAATGGTATGAATCAATCTAAGCACAACCCATTTGAAGAAGCAAAGAAAAGATGGCTGTCCACGAAAACTAGGTCGTTGTAGTACTATGCAAGGAACAGACAGCACTAGAAAAGACCACAATTTGCCAACACTTGGATAAATAATTGTAAGTGCAATATCTTAGGCGCTCTTGTCATATTCCCCACAAGATAGGAGCCGTGAAACGTCGACCTTTATCTTTAGCAAAGGAATGAGACATTTAATTTGTACATGATTAGAGCATCTATAATTATATTAGTGCTACCATATTGTATTGAAAATAATCATCCATTTTAGCTATATAATAAGATGATGAAGGTGAAGATTATGTATTTCTTAAGAAATTGGGAAGTGGGTTTTTAGTATGGTGAATTTATGTGTGAAATAACAGTGAACCAAGGGCTGGCAACACTGGCATTTTTTGGGGTGGGGGTGAACCTGGTGCTCTTCCTCACAAGAGTGCTTCAACAAGACAACGCCGAGGCGGCCAACAACGTTAGCAAATGGACCGGCACCGTCTACATCTTCTCCCTCGTCGGTGCCTTTGTTAGTGATTCTTACTGGGGCCGCTACAAGACTTGTGCCATCTTCCAAGTCATTTTTGTTCTGGTAATTACATATTTGCTCTTATTAATGAAACGAAAGAAGAGTTAGATACCTGTCTCGATTAACAATAATAGGATGTTTGTCCAATTAAATTAAGACAAAAATAAAATAAAAAATTAAATTATTATAATTTTCTTATCAGTTTATTAGGATCTATCTTAAAATTAATTAGAGTCAATCCGAATATATTTCTAAGATGTTAGATTATTTTAATCTATCAAATCATTTTAGGATAATTTATCTTAAAAATTAATGTTTATTTATAATTATATAAGTCTGCGCCATGCAGCACCTTGCAACATGCATTGAAATTAATCGGTGGAGAATTTTCGATGGATGAATAGTCATGCATGGTTACATTGAAATTGATAAGTAGTGGACCCCTGAATATCCTCAGTACGTGGGTCTGTCAACAGTCAAGGGTTTATTTAAATTGAATTACTGTAATAGTTATCGGTACTATTTAATTAAAAGTTTTACGGATTATTACGCTCTACAAGTACTATTTGGAAGGTTAATCCCGAGTTTAATGGTTATATAAATAGAGCATCAATACTAATCTTGTCGAAGGAATCTTAGTTTAACCAAGAGTTGAGAGTTCGATTACCACTTAACCCATTAATTTAATAACTTAATTTGTTGGTTGAGGCAAAAATTTACTTGGATTATTTTTTAAAAAAATTAATACCATTGTGTTGTGTTGTGTATGATGAATTTGCAGGGATTGGCGCTACTATCTTTGTCATCCTATCTCTTCCTGGTGAAGCCGGCCGGGTGTGGGAACCAACTCACCCGGTGCGACCCACACAGTGGCCTGGAAATCTGGGTGTTCTATCTATCTATCTACTTGATCGCACTGGGGAACGGTGGATATCAGCCTTCCATCGCCACATTCGGCGCAGATCAATTTGATGAAGAGGATAGAAAGGAAGGGCAGTCAAAGGTGGCCTTCTTCAGCTTCTTTTATTTGGCCCTCAACCTGGGCTCCCTCTTCTCCAACACCATCCTTGACTACTTTGAGGATGGAGGGTTGTGGGCCCTGGGCTTTTGGGCCTCTGCTGGATCTGCCTCCCTTGCCTTGGCCCTCTTCTTGTGTGGAACTCCAAGGTATAGGCACTTCAACCCAGCTGGAAACCCCTCCCAAGGGTTAGCCAAGTTGTTGTGGCTGCAATGAAGAAATGGAATGCTGAGGTGCCACAGCATGGAGATGGGCTGTACGAAGTTGAGGCTAAAGGGTATGAATCCAGAGCAGGAAGGAAAATGCTCCACACCAGAGGATTCAAGTAAGCACATAAAATCACGTGGAATGCTAGCTGTTGAATTTGAAGGTTTTTCCCCCGTGTGTATATATATATATATAGATGGTAGCCATGCACGTTTTATATTGAATGGCTTTTGATTTTATCACTCTTATGTCACATACTTGCATATTACATTGTGGTTCAGGTGTTTGGATAAAGCTGCAGTGATCACAGAAAAAGATGTAGACAAGGACCAGGAGGTAGTACAAAACCTATGGCAACTCTGCCCAGTGACTCAAGTTGAGGAAGTGAAGTCCATATTGAGGCTGCTTCCAATCTGGCTCTGCACCATACTCTACTCGGTAGTATTCACTCAAATGGCCTCCCTTTTTGTAGAGCAAGGGGCAGCCATGACCACAACCATCTCAAACTTCAGAATCCCAGCAGCAAGCATGTCTGCCTTTGACATCCTAAGTGTTGCTGTCTTCATATTCCTCTACAGAAGGGTGATCAACCCAATTGTCTTCAGAATCAGAAACAAACCACTCACAGAGCTGGAGAGGATGGGAGTTGGTCTCATCATCGCCATATTGGCCATGTTGTCAGCTGGAACAGTGGAGATTTACAGGCTCAAGTATGCAGACTCCAATTGCAAGCAGTGCCAGGAGTCTAGCTCCCTCAGCATATTGTGGCAAATCCCTCAATACACTTTGATTGGTGCTTCAGAGGTGTTCATGTATGTGGGTCAGTTGGAGTTCTTCAATGAGCAGGCACCAGATGGGCTCAAGAGCTTTGGGAGTGCTCTGTGCATGACCTCCATCTCACTGGGGAACTATGTGAGCAGCTTGCTGGTGAGCATTGTGATGGAGATAACCACAGATGATGACAGGTCTGGATGGATTCCTGGAAACCTTAACAAGGGGCACTTGGACAGGTTCTACTTCTTGCTTGCTGCTCTTACAGGTGTTGATTTTGTGATCTATGTTGCTTGTGCTAAGTGGTACAAGTGCATCAAGCTTGAGGGCAGAAGTGGAGCTGATAAGCAGCATGGTGAGGAAGGGGAATGTGAAGTGTAATTGTCTAGGGTGGTTGCCTACCTTGATTGGTAATTCTCACATTTCCCATTGAGATGATGTATAAAGTTGTTTGGTACATTTGAATGTCATTAATTTTGATTCCCAGGCTAGATGATATGTAAAAATTTGATTTCTTGGGTGATAAACGTGGTTAAACTTAAATTAATGGGGCAGCAATTTGATACAGTTTTGCTAATTTTTGGGGATAATTTTCTTAAAAGCCAGCTAAGCTATAAAATTAGTTCCATTTCCATTACAACTAAGAAACATATCATTGATTGATCAAATTCACAATTTTCATAAGAAAATACCAAACACATTGTTATTATTTAGTGAATCTCCTATCAATTGCAAATAATAACCTTGGCTGTTGGTGACCGTCGAGCCAAACTTAACAGCAACTTATCTAATTGATTAACAATCTTCTTCTTCCCCGCCTCATGACTTGAATCTGGATTCTTGCAATCGACTGTCTCCTCTGAGCCTATCTCATCCACCTCTTCAAACAAAAGAATATCCTTGGTTTTGATGGTCATCCTCTCCAGACCCAACAAGTACTTGATCAAAATACTTACCAGAATAAATTCATATTTATTATATAGTACTGGGTGATAAACTAACTTATTTGAAGAAATATGTAACTTTCCAAGCTTGTACATTCTCTTAAACCCAATAATCTCAACACATTTTAGATCTGGCATTTGGTGACAAAGAAGAAACTTTAAGAATCGCCAGCTATTTCTCTCATCTAAATTTACTAGCTTCTGCATGATGGGAAAAAATCAAGACATAGTAGAGCATGCAGATTGCAGATAGAGATCAAACTTATACCACAAAAGAAAATAAAAATGAGAAGCACCTCATTGTGATCTTTGTTTTCAAAGCCTTCGCGGTACCTTACATGCTTTGTTATATTTCCTTTGACCCACTCCATATCCATTTCCAAGTCCAAAATCAAAGTCTCTATGGCAGCACAAGACTCAAACTAGTGTATCAAACCAGGTAGCTCATCTGACGCTAGTTCTGCTTGTTGTTGCAAATGTTTGATCTTCATAGGAGGTGGTGGAAGCCCCAGTTTTGCATTGTCAATAAACTGTAAAATGCCAATATTCAACAATCTATCTGATGTATATTATTCTAAGTTTCAAACAAAGCCAAAATGTACTTAATCTAACACTCATTTCACAATCTATAATATGATTTATTAATTCCAAGTTTTAAACAAAGCAAATATGTACTTAATCTATTACTCAAAATTGTGGTAAAATAAGTACATACCCGGATACACTCTGAACAAAGGTACAACTCCCTTGAATGAAGACTGCTGAGAATCTCCATGAGTTCAAGTCGTTGATCATCGAAAAACCTGAAAATGTAGGATTCCACCCAAGCAATTCTAACAGTGGATAGGGATGGGACAACGTTCCACTTGTAATGCCTTCTGAGTTCATAGCTAATTATTAACGTTTTCAAATATGGGGCACATATCTCAACCCCAGTACCGATGGACCATCGCTCATCTGGAATAGGGAGCTTTGTTGTCAACGGATTTGTTATGGACACACGAAGAAGACGATCGACATTACAACACCAAAGATCCAACTCTCGAAGCTTTGGGCAAGAAGATGTGAACTACTCGACCATCGTATCATCCAACAGCTCCTTTCCTAGAGAGATATTCGAGGGAGACGAAGCACTTGAAAGCGGGTGGACTAAACATGAATGAGTTGTACGAAGGTTAAGATTTCAGAGTAGAAAAGCCAGGACAAGTGCTTGAGAACCAATGGGAAACAAGAGAAGTCCCCAAGTTTTAACGATGAGTATTGAGGAATTCGAGTTGCACAATTAGTTTCTCAACATAGAGACAGCATGCCAAGTTTACCCACGAATCAATTTCCTCCCTTGTATGCAACCTACCTTTAAGCTGTCCAAAATCCAGAAAAGTAACCCAACACTGGAGGCCTCACAGAGCTTCAAAGAGTTGGTAATGTAGTCGCCGGTGGAGGTGGTCTAGCATCTGTATAATTTCAAACTGGGCATATATGACGACAAACTGCGCCATCTTTCGTACAAGATAGACGTTCGAGCAGCTTGTTTCACAGAAGAAATTCCAAAATATAGGAAATAATATTATATGGTAAGTCAGACATCCATGTTACAGAGAGAGGCAGCTTTTCAACACAACGATAAAGCAGGTGGTTTCCTCCCCTTCTCAGTTCTCCGGATTATCTTGAACCTGTGATACAAGTGTCCAAGGAAATGCCTGCACAAGTACCATGCATGCATGTATATACTCATGTTTGTGGCACCATATTGAACATTACTGCAATATACATATTATTATAAGGTAGATCCGGAGACAAAAATACATACCTGAGGATTGGTGATGAGAAGGAAGGCGAGGAGAAGTGAGGGGATGCTTGAGTTCATGATGGGAAGTAGAAGGCGAGAGAGGAAACGAGAGGAAGAGGATAAAGGCAAACGCCCGCGCCATTGCATGCATGCGTACACGTATGCGCGTGTGTATATATATATATATTAAGATAGCTTGGGGGTTCCTGCTAGAAAATTTTTTTACAATCACCTCTAATATGGGTCAGATCTAATTTTTTTAAAAAAACCCTAATCTCCGTATAATCTGCCATCCACCGCACCCACGGCCGCGGTCCCCCGCCATATCCCGTGCCCTTGCCCTCGCCCTCATCGCCGTGCCCATGCCTGGGTCACCACCCCCCAGCCAGCACCACCATGCCCCCTCGTGACCCCACCCACGCTGTGCCCCTGTCCCCTTGTTCATCTGCCACGCTTATGCCCGCACCCGTGCTCGCGCCCCCTTGCTCATCCGCCACGCCCATGCCCACGTCCTTCCTCACCACGCCTACGCCCGCACCCGCACCCGTGCCCACGCCGGTGCCCCCACCCTCTGCCTTGCCTATGCTCGCGGTGCTGCCGCCCTTGCTCCTCTGGCACACCCATGCCCGTGCCCACGCTCGATGCACCGCCGTTGTTCCTCCTCAGCAATACGGACGGGAGCACGAGGGTGTAAGGGCGGTTGAGGGCGTGGGTGCAGCCAGCTAGGGCTCGGTGATGGGCTCAAATGGTGGGTGCGGGCACCGGTGGCCCAGTGCAGCTGAGGCAAACAGCCAAGGTAGAGGTAGCGTAGACAGCGGTGGAAGAGAAGATGGAAAGTTTTTATTTTTTAAAAAAAATAGATCTCGAGGATAAACAAGACAATACTAAGACTATCGCACCCCCAGACTATCCTAGCCATATATATATATATATATATATATATATATATATATATATATATTCGTAACTGAACGTAAGTTGGATATCAAGACAACATGAAAGAAAAAGAAGACCAAACGACGCAGGATAAATTAGTATATATACGGCGATAAAACCCATGACCGGCTGTGTGAAAAAGGAAAAAGGAGAAAGAAGTGAGAAGCAACTAACTTTTCTACCTATTCTTGTTCTACATGTCGCCTGTTAATTAAGACCCGGCTTAGTTTGAGTTCTGAATTCTGGATCCCTGTAAATATTAACAGCAGGCTTCGACAATTAACCGTGAAACCTTCAACTGTGGTAAGACAGACAAAACAGCTTGTTTCTAACTCCAAATCCACTAAAAGCTATTAATAAACAATAAAAGAACTTAGCGTTCAAAATTTCAAATTAGTAAACAAGATATATGCAACGATGCTTCACTCCCCAATATCCGTGCTTGGTTGATTTGTCAATGCCTCATGTTTCGTGTATGGCCAGGAATGCAGTTGAGCGAGATGAAATGAGCACAGTTCACTCTGCTCATTTCATCTCTGATGTTTGATGCCAGAGTGGGCACTAACTCAATTATAGCCAACTGTGGTGTCAGCCTGTCTCATTGAATTGCCGAGTGGAATACATAGATGTTTGGAGCGCAAGTGCAATAATTATTTTCAAGTTTATTGCTTATATATACAGTTTTTGGCTTTGAGTAATTACCAAAATGAATGAATACAATGGCAAAATTTTGATGTTATATCACAAACATCGATCATCTGGGTTGAGAGCATTTCCTTAATCTTCCATTGGGAAAGAATTCCTTCTTAGAGATTCTTATCATGCCAGCTTGCTCATCGACCTTATCAATTAGAAGCTTCAAAAGTGGAGCTTTAGAAAGAGTTCTACACGACCCTACCATGATCAGCTTCTTCTTCGCTCGAGTAATAGCTACATTGATCCTTTGCCAATCCCCCAGGATGGTTGAACTGCCAAGCCTTTGAATCTCAGAAGATCTCACAAAAGAAACTATGATGCATTCTTTGTCTCTTCCCTATCATCAGCCAAAATTAAACTAATGACAGATCCCAAAAACATGTATTACTGAGAAAATTACATGAAAAAGTTTCAAGCAGAACCTGATACTTATCAATCGTGTGTATCTCGATGAACGAACCAACAACTTGGTGTATGAGGCTTGCCTGAGAGTTGTATGGTGTAATGATGCCAATCGCATCACTAGCAACGCCTCCATTCACCAAAGCTTCTACAACCTTGTTAGTATTCAAGTAAGAACAACAATGATTCAACTCTCTTGTTTGAGCCCGGAATATATTCACAAACAAAGACAGTACACTTTTTCTAAAATGACAAAAAATTGAGACTTGGTACCTCCGCTATGATTTCTGCTTCAGTTGGGTTATTGACGCTCTTGTGTTCTTTCACTTCAATCGCCGGCAACATGTCTGTTTTATACATATTGAAAGTGGTTATTCCTTTGAACGAAAATGCCAAGCCGTTAGTTATTCTACTAAAAAGAAAGTCGAGCTGACATACCAGTATCAACGAATATTGTACATCTTTCTGGATCTAGAACCTGAACAATCACAAACGAGAATTAGAATTGGAATTTATCAGTTCATAAGCTTGATCTAGTTTAGAAAGTTTTGACTAACATTTTTCAGCCAAGTAGCAATGGGTTCAACAATTGATATTCCAAGCTTGCCATTTGCCACTTCAGATGAACCACAACGCAGCCTGTTTCCGTATATGAGAGTATTTGATAACTCCATAATACCAGCACACATACGGTACTGCAAAGACTAATATATCAGAAATAGAAAACCTTAACAAATTATTAAATGAACTGATCAGTTGTAAATATATGTCGGAAACCTGGCACTGCAGAGCAGATATTGCTTCAGGATGTGCCTCAGAAAGCTTACAAAACAGGCTCTGCCCCATCCCACTTTCTTTGGCTTCTGTACTCTGAGATCATTTAAAGAGTATTAAAAAAATTATTTGTGATTCGATAAAAAGGTTAGAGGTAATCTTATATGTCAAGGACGTACTTGCACAAGTGGAGGTAGCTGGTAGTGATCTCCAACAAGAACAAACATTGAAGCAAACATCAAAGGCCCCAGGGACACCTATATATGTAAATGAAAATTAAGCTAAATCTCAAGCTCTCGGAAGGATTAACCTCTACCGATTTATACACAATCACCATTTCCAAATATTGGAGCACCATACTGAAAGAAAAATCACATACAGGAATGGTAGTTTGTCCAGCTTCATCCATTATGCATACATCAAACTTTTTGTTTGCAAGCAACGGATGATTCATGCCCAAACAGGTTGATCCCACGACTCTAACTTGATTCATTCTATGTTTAAGATCTTCAAGAGTGCAAGTTGTTTTCATTGCTGTGACCAATGTACGAGGAGAAATATATTATACGTGAAAAAAAGAAAGAAATAAAAAAAAGCTGAAATATAATGTAAATGAACCTGAAAAACAGTGATCCTGTACTTCCTTATGAACTGCCTCGTATCTTCCAATGCGAACAAAATCAATGCCCTACACATTAGAAATAAAATCAGTCAAGAAACGAATAGACGACAAGATCTTACAAGTCATGAGATCAGAAAAGGCAGTAAATCCAAAAATCAGCTCAAGACAAAAATGCAATCACATTATTGGCTTTGAAGAAAAATACTTTCTAACATCTGGGACCCTGCTGTTGTCAAGAGGACCTAAAAATATCAAGCCAAGAAAAGCCCCACATTTAAGTTCACAAAACCCTTATCACAATATTTCTGTAACTAAAATGGAAGGGGTTGAAACCATGTGAGCCTCGTACTTAGAAGGCCTTTCTTGAAATCGATATTAGCTCTAATTAATTACATGATAGAAGTCATTCTTAGCCAGATAAAAAGGTAAAGACATGATGCAAATCAGATTTGTCCAGTAAAGCTAATGGAAAGAATATTATAGAACCTGAGCTTTCAGCTTGACTAGAAGATTGTCAATAGCAGAATTCGTATAGGACGTGAGCAGAATAGAATATCCTTTCATGAGTAGAGCCTTAACAGCATGCACCAAAGTAGATGTCTTGCCAGTTCCAGGCATTCCAAGAATGAGAGTGTAATCCTTGGCAGCAAGGATCTGAAAGTTACAGTAGCAACTGCATCTATTAATTTTATATGCAACAACATAATTGTTGGTGACGTAAAGAAGGATAATGATCATTAACCTTAAGCACAGTTCTTCTTTGATCGTCATTGAGGCTCTTCTCTGACCGGATATAAGAAACTGCAGGATCTTGACTTAAAATGCATCCACTGTCAAATCGGGGTGCCTGTTAATAATTTATTTCCAACTTTGAGTAAACTTTGATATCATACACTGGAAACAAGACAAACTGATTAAGCCCATACTTGGCAATCAACACATACCTCAAGGTTAATAATCAATTTTCGAAGATGTGAACTTTGTGGCACATTCAGTAATAGCTGTAGAATGTTAAACCTTTGCAGCAATCAAGCATAGAGATCAGAATTAGTCGTGCACACACATGAAGCAGTTCATGATAATTAATGACGACAATACATTATAGTGCAATCCCCACCTCATTATAGCATAACTGGAAGAAATTTCATCTTTACTAATTCGCCATACCTCCCTTTTGAGTTCTTCAATCTCTAAAGACAATTTGGTCCCTGGAAGTCGTAGACGGCGAGAAAATGAAACCTAATTACATGACAAGTTAATGTCAGATAGACTTTCAAGACCATTTGTGCTGAAAAACAAGATGGATGAATCTTGAGTTTGTGATGAAAGTTCGCCTAAACAGGATGCAGGTTGCTAGTTACCAGAACATGAGTTTTGCCAATCTCAACTACCATTCCATTTGCAACTGCAATACGTCCAGATTCTGTGGAAAGTACCTAAATAAAAAATAGAAAAATGTACACAAATTGGAACAAGCAAAAGAAATGCGCAGTAATGATTACAAATAATCTAGGAATCACACACGCAATTGAACGTTAGAAAGACCTAGAGCTTTTTGTCAAATTAGATTTACTGGTGCCTCTTGCCATGATTTTCGTTCACCTTATTATATCTTTTTATATTTTCTTTTTCCATGACTTCTAACAATCTCCATTTGCACATAGTATATATATTACTAGTAATCTCTACACTATACAGAATCAACTCATCTTATGTAGGCCAAAACTAAAGCAATCAGAGACTCACTAGCAAAGAAGTCAGCAAAAAATTAGCAAAGCTCTTACCACATAGTCCCCTGCTTTAAGGGAGCAATCCAAATTGCATTCTGAAAGCTTGTTAACAGCAGATGATTTTTCATTTTGAGCTTGTGAATGTGTTTCATGCAATAATTGATGGACAAATCGGTAAACAAAACGACCATCTTGGAAATTATTGTTTGGAAAGAAATCACTTGAAAGATCAATTATCATATCGGAAACTTCAATCCCATTTTTTCTCCCTTAAAAATCGATGGTTGCCATATCTTTTTCTTTGCAGTCTGAAATACATTACAACTGTTAAAAGTATATGTTAAAGAGCCATTTTGAGATTCATTCAAAATGAATTTTATCTTACCAGGCTCTCTTTTGCCTCCAAATCAATTAGCCGCTCCCACTTAACCAGAAAATCACAATGAGATGGGGCTAAATGTCCAACACTGGAATCAAAAAGATCACCAAGGCCACTTGCCTCCATATTTCCTCCCTCTGCCTTCATATGACGAGGGCAACAGTTAAAAGCGAAAAATGATAACAAAAATTTAGGGCACAAAGTCAATAAACCTGCCCAATACAACCAACATAACAAAACGGTAGTTGGATAAAACGATGCAGTGTAAATGTTTTATGTTTGCTTATACTTGTGAAGAGTTTGTTTTGCACTTGTTAAGAGTTATTTTGAGGCTTTCTTTGTTGCTTTATTGCCTAGGTTTTGTTTATTTCTTAGTAGGACGGGTTTTATTAGTACGGGATATTAGGTGGGATTATTTTTGTGTTTTTGTTGAATTAAAAGAGCAGGCACACTCCACTGAGGATGGCCGATCAGTTGAGAGAATGAAGTTTAGGTTTTAGTTCACCTTCTTCCTCCTTTTCTTCTCTTCCACTAAATCCCTTCCATTGCTTCTTCTATCCAATGCAAGCCTATTGACTGTTTTAAGCTTTTACCTTATTTCTAATCATCGTCCTACTATGGTTTTAATGCTTGCTTAGATCTGCGTTATGAATATGATAACTTCATCATAATCAATCATATCTACTATTGGCAATGGTTTGAAAGTCCACTTGATAAACCTTTACATTTGGGCAAGCAGATGAAGTTACCAGACTGACTTGAGACACAAAATGGATGACGATTTCTCCTATTAAATACCCAAAATAAAATTCTGTATAATTTTTGTGTTATAGGTTAACGGTGCAATATCCATGCCCCCACATCTTAAGTGGGATAACTCATGAGTCCATATCTGCTGTAAGACCTTACAACTGACAAGACTTCAAGACCCAAAAATGTGATGACATACAAGAACTTAAGAGTGTTTAAACTTTTTCAGCTGCCCCTTAAATATGGGTGGTTTTACAGCCAAGCCTTACTTATAGCTGATTTGCATTCAATATGATACTTGAAATTCATGAACTAATTGAGAATAGTAGCGGTTCAATATTCATGTTTGTACTTTTAGAGCTTCATGCAGACAATTTTATGGTACAGGATTAACTTAATCGAATTATTATTATTATTATTATATTGGAATTGGGAGGGGGTGTAAATGCATAATCTTTTTGGGCTCATTTTTTGCTCATATTTGGACATCTTACAGTAATTACATTCTACTTTCAAATTTTAATTACATTATACTTTCAAATTTTACTCTATCTTTTACATCTAACATTCTGATTATAGATTGCCAAAATTTCAAGTACCATTTGTAGCAACTTAGAAGCAAATCACCAATCTGAAAATTATTCACTTCATAGATACAGAGAATATGTATTTACCTTATGGTATATAGCACAAACATTAAGGTGGCGGCATCTTTTGCAAACATTCTGGTTCTAATATAAAAATCAATCAAAAAGGATAGCATCAATTGCACAAATAAATAATTAGAAAAAACTTGTTAAGTTGCATTTGAAGCATACTTGCAGCATTGATGGCAAAAGTTGCATCTTAGATGCTCTTAAAATTTCACTAGCGAGTTCATTACGGCGCATTATTAGTCCAACCAGGTCAGGTCTGCGGACCATGATTCCCTATAGAATAAAAGAAAAGTAGTAGTATCTGAAGAATGAGACATTAGAGAAACAGTGTGCATCAATACCTGAGTTTCATCACTTTGGAGATAGAAAAGCAGACCAGAGTCCATATCTTGCAAGTATCTGCAATTTAAGTTCTGAAATTATACTTGAGATTAAAGCTGTCCCTATTGCTAGCAAAATGAAAGAATCAAATTGCCCAAAATAAGCTAACCCATTGCACCTTTCAGACATTAATATTGCATACAGGATAACCTGTGCAGAATGTTCCATTGCAGTCTGCACAATTAAAGTGGCAATGACATAAAATATTAAAGAAAGAAACTCCAAATACAACACTGACTAGAAGAACACCTAAGACAAATTATTTACAAAGCAGAATTATTTACATCTCCTTTATCATGCATTTTGAGCACTGTAATCATTAATGGCACTTTTACATCTCATTTACCAAATTTCAAAGTCCTATGGTGTAGTCATAAAAAGCATGTGAATGTGCAAATGCAACATGAGATCATAACAATTAAATCCAAGCAGTCTTGTATAAGAAAAAACAGTATTGAAATTGATTCGGTGTTGTAAATTTCTGACAGAGATCTTCATAAAATCATTAGTATGTTAAGCATGAAGGTATTGTCCATCAATAATTTTTTTGAAGGGTCCATTAATCATTTCTAGCTCGTCCCAAAAAATGAAACCTGTTGACAGACACGTAGAGAAAGGCCTCACAAGATACTTTGACTATAATACTCTTTAAATAAATATGTGTGATAGTGAATAGTGATACTGCAATAAAATTTTAAGAGCAATCCTTCTTTCTGATAACTTTACCTGACCACTAATAGCTTTTCCAGTCTTGAATTCCAGTGGCATGATCTTCTCTGAAGCTTCTTCATCACTAGAATTCATTTTCACCCTGACAGAAGCATCTATCATTCCCTTTAGCCCATATCTAGGAGCCCAAACGATCTCTTCAATGTCTATAACCTGCAATGGGCAACCAATGCAGTCCATTCCATTTAAAAGTCAATTATATTAGCCATTTTTAAAAAATTAATTCTTGAGATCAATGAAAATTAGATGTGTTGCCTCATGTAGGATATTTGTTGCAGACAAATGCATCACAGACATAATACTATGCTCATGCAGAATACAGAACAGGAGCGCTATCACATTGTTCATAACACAATATATATTATGTTACCAATTTATGTATAATTATGATTCAGCTGAGGAAGATCTTTACCTCAGTAACTCTGAGATATTTCTGACCAAAATTTGTGCCAAAATCAATAAAAGAGGTATTTGAGTCCTGTAAAAAGAATGAGGAAAACATAAATAAAGATGAGCTTGTAATTTGGTATGCCATACAAGAACATTTTTGAACAAAAGACAGTGATTTCTTATAATAAGTTCCTGTCAACAGCGGCACCATTCACTCAAACCTTTACAAGAACTCACCAGGGATTTCTTATAACGCATGAGCCACTTCCGCAATTTTGGAATTGCTTCTGTCATGGCATTGTAAGCTTCTTCCTCACTTGCTGTATATAATAGCACAACAGAAAAAATTACTTCACACTAAAAATAAATAAGCAAGAGTTTAATTTATGCCACTGCAAAATAAAGCCTTTTACAAAATTATTGCAAACAATAGTGCTAGAAGTACCACAAAATATCTACAATAGCAAATATCCACGTTCAATGTAGCTTGATGATTTAAAATAAACATATTACATCACATTTGATGTTTTAAACTGGGATCTCTCGTAATCCTGATGACTACATATAATCCAGTAGAACTGTAGCAATATAAAGGATTCCACATCAACATACCTACCTCCACTCTCATACAAACTCTCAATGTTTTTCTTCAAAATTATTCTCGAATGTTTCTCCAAAAACTCTGCTGTAGGAAAATCTTCAAGCAGTGCGGCCTAAAATATAAAAAACAATGCATGAAAAATCATACTAGTCAATGTGGAAATCTTCTATCACATAAAAAGCTAAACGTAGTATCAAAAATCACCTGAAAAAGCTGATGAAGCAAAATACCAATTACAGCAATACTTGAACGTTCATTGCATCTTATCCTTTCATCCAGGACAGCCCGTCTTAAACAGGTAAAACTTGACGAAACCTGGAAATAACAACCCCTATTTACAGCCAAAATTTGTAGACAAAGCTTGTCGATGAGATTTTTTGAACACTCAATTATTTAAATTGTCATCTTTTACGATGTACGAAACAGGAAGAACAGACTAAAAATACCAGCAGCAAACACACCTTTTCATTCTTCTATGACAAACTAATACCCTATAAACAGCTTTCCGGCCAAATATAACATTGACATGTATAATGAAAAAGCACTATGATTAGTACAGCAACTCATAGCCAAAAATAAAAATAAAAGTATTACCCGTGTTCCAGATATAAGTATGTCTGGATTTATAATAACAAAATTGTGGGTACTATCGACTACGCATTTTCCCTGGTGATCAAATTTGCCAATCACACGTACAGTGTCTCCAGGTGCAACAGGGCTATGAAGCCTGGAGAAATGTAAAAACATAAATTACTGTTTCCAATCACAAG
This sequence comes from Piper betle, assembly GCA_033002965.1. Classification (NCBI taxonomy): domain Eukaryota; kingdom Viridiplantae; phylum Streptophyta; class Magnoliopsida; order Piperales; family Piperaceae; genus Piper; species Piper betle. Next base: position 167,054 of record JAURVB010006236.1, on the reverse strand, counting down.
CTAAGTGTATGTAAATAATGTTAATGACAAAACATCATATTTTTACCAAATAAAATAGCGAGGACGAGGAAACAAAGAAAAAATTGGGCAAGAAGAAAATAGTATGGAGGGATTTTTCACATCATAAATTAACGCAATAATACAAGTCAACCTCTGCAAGGAGGCAAAATATCATCAAGATAATTTCATATCTTCAATGTAAAAAATAAAGATCAGAAATGAGACAGAAGCACCCCTAATTCACATCAAAGGAAAAATACTACCTTGATTACTTTCTAACTCTTCTCTAAGAATCACTTTGTCGCCCTCATCATCATACATATATTATAACAGCAGGACTGCTTACTTGCTTTCACATTGAAATATAAAATAAAGTCCAAGCAAAGACCGGAAATTTAACTTCAGAGCCTTTCTTGATACAGTCGTCAAGAGAAGAAAAAGAAATATTACCCTAAAATTGCATTTCATGTAAATTTCATTATTTGATAATATTAGAAGGTATCAAAAGCAAGCATAAGTTCCAAATGCAACTAGATTACGTAAACCTTGTGTCTGCCGAAAGGGTCCCTTACATGAGAAAATAAAATTAGGTGATTTTTGTATTTTTGTATATGTGTACTATCATCCTTTAAAGAATACAGCATTCAGACCAACATCATAATAATTGGTAAGTTGATAACTAAGAGAAATAAAAGTAAATTAGGTAGAAAAAACCAATACACTATTGTCATAACAATTTGTGAGAGATAAAAAACTGAATAAAAAATCTCAATTACGGACCACTCATCACACAAGAGCAATAAGCATTCTTCCCCATTATGTTCGTTTAGTAATCGTAGAACCTGGAAAAGAGAGAAGAGCTATCAGAACTTTCACATGATAGAAACCTGAAGATAAGCTTATTGGAGATGAAGACTACCTTGGAAGGGTTCGGGGAGTTTGAAGAGTCAGAAACTCTTCTATTCTCTGAAACCTACAACAAATTTAAAGCAGTAAGCTATTACAGGAATTCAATAGCTTCTACAACCATAAAAAGAGACACGGATGACAACATACCTCCAAAACAAGAAAAGTAATAGTGGACAGACTACAATGACTATTGCCTGAAGAATCAAGTGAGACTTGCTCCAAAAGCTTGTCTTCAACATCAAGCTTTGGTACACTATTGTTCAATGCTTTCAGTGGATTAGGTTCTTCCACTGTAAGAACATCTTCCACTTGGTCCAGAAGTTCAAGCAAAGCCTGTAAACAGGTTATTTTCTAACTTAGTATTTCATATTAATGAGTCCGGTTACCAAATAAACTTAACCAACCTTTTGTGCTGCTGCGAACCTGATTGCTCAGCAGCACCACTGAATCGACTGTCATTCCCAAACTGCATTACAGTAAATGAAAAATATAAAAACGGGAATTAATGACCCTACTATACCACTTGGGAAGGTATGAACCTCACTCAATACAATGGACATAATTTTTCTGGCTGATTACAAAGATTGAAAAGTAATTACCTCACCGATCCTATATGCTATAGAAGGAGGTGTGAGAAATGTGCTTTGTTGGCTAGCTACAATCCTGTTGCTTGACCCATTCGTCTCTCTGCAAATACTAATCTTATTTCCCGCATCTGCTTCAAGATTATGCACTCTACCGGGGAAGGTAAAGAGCCCTTCAATAGCTTCGGTGGAGGGAGACGTGTGTGGTTTGTTGGCGTGACCAGCTGGAAGTGAACTATGCTGCAATTATCAGCATATTTTATCTCTCTGTTCATAGAACATGCTTAATGGATAGAGCCATTGATTTGAAGACAATGATAAATCTAATTATCATCACTCATTTATCTGAGGCCTACAAGCTTATATCATAACCACTTTAGCTGAGTGAAAGCAGTTTCCATGAGCTATAATTAGCAAGAATTGCCAAGTCAAATGAGAATTTGACAAGTCAAGCAAGAAGAGTTAGCTGCAATTGTGTATCATAATTTGGTGTTTGGGTCACATCAGAATGTTTGCCCAGTAATTTATGCAATAATATTATCAATCATCAAATTATCGTATTTGGTCATTTGCCTTCATGATTTATGATTGTATGATTTGATGTTTTGCTTTTTTTAATTGACGTAATTTGGGTTGTTTTCACAAACTTTTGTTTTATTATTCGTTGGAATAAAATTGCTTACCGCATAAAAAAGTGTCAATATTAACAGTCACATTTTTTTCGAACAAACAGTAAAAGGGAGGACTACCTTTAGCTGTGAGCATAAACGAAGACTCGATGATACACGATTCGAGGCATCAGACAACACCTTCACCGCCTCCGGCATTCTCTTTGCAACAGACCGGAGCCGTTCGTTCACGGGGGATATCTTCCATGTGATCTCATTCCCCCCATCGTCTTGGCTCTGCTCCATCAGCTATCAATCCAAGAAAGGAGAAAAAGAATCAAACTTTTTTACAAGCTCAAACTCAATAATCCCATCAAAGCAACAAATTCGAGGACCGCAACCAACCATCCCGGGAGAAAACTTGAACCGCTTCAGAGGCGCCGCCTTGGCGACCGGCGGCGACACCTCCGGCGGGCCCGCATCGTCGTCGCCGGAGGCCTGCCCGCTCAGGCAGCGCTCCGCCGGCGCCGTTGGGGAGACAGCATCCTGAGAGGAGGCGCCGGCGCCGGCGACGGACTGTGAGTAGCGCTCGAAGAAATGCTGGATGCCGAACTTGGAGGGCTGGGAGGCCTGCTGCTGGCTCGGCTTCTTGGACGACGACGCCCTCTTCCTCGGGGCCATTGGTCGCGCGCGGCGCACGGGTGCTTCACCGCCGAGATCGCGCTGCTCCGCCGCCCTCCATCGGCACGCGGCGGCGGCGGCGGCGGCGGAATAGGAATTTGGGGATTTCGTGGTCGATTTTCCCGCGCATTGAATGGGCGGGAAAGGCCTTTATGCTCTCGGGTCCACCTCCGGGGCCCACGCCGAGGGCCCCGATTTACTTTCCGGTCGAGTTTTACTCGTTCAAATTTAAATCATTTTCTTTCTCTTCTTCTTGTTCTTCTTCTTTTTTTTTTTTTGGAGTTCGATGATTTGAAGTGAGGTTGAGTTTATCTACATAGTTTTATTTTTATTGATTATTTTATTTTAATCTAAGCTCGGTTAATGATCGATAGTCTTAGTTTCGAGAGCATGTTTAAATAGCATGAACAGAAGCTTAGGATCCAAATGCCCAATACTTTTGATAATAGGACCCAAGAAGGTTAAGTATACTATTTTATTTTAATTTATTATTATTGTGTATGATAAAATAGTTACTAGTATTTTAATTTTTGTTTGAATTTGTTATAAAGCTGTCTTACCATTTGCTATCTAGTTATATTTACAGAAAAAAAATTATATAAATTTCTATAATATGATTTTTTATATCAAGTATCCCAATAAGTTGATTGAGTCCATCAATCATTCTATTATAGTGAATCAAAATTTTATATTAAATTTTTATTTAGTCCAACATCGATCACTCTATCAACCACCTTACTTTTAGTTTGTTGATCTACTCAAAAGATTTATTTGTAGATAGAATTTTAATGATTCATTGGGTGGGATAGCTAAACCAACATAGAGTCAATTCATTTATGGAGAGGTCTTCCTCTTACCTAGTCAACTTAGATCCAGTTCAACCCAAATTTTTTTTGTCACCTTAATATTACTCACTTGTCTAACTATGCTAACTAGTTTTTGGATATCAAATGGACCTCCTTAGATATTTTCGAGTTCTAATAAGCTCCAATTGCTCAAACCCTTAATGTTGGTATCTTTTCTATATTGCTTTATTAATAAATCCAATTATTTCAAACAATGAATTACTAATCTGTTAGGTGTGAATAAATAGGCCCGTTAGATCATTAGTTACTCTTAATCCTCTAATTAATCGTAGGTCAAGGTCGATTACTTTGATCATTTCACTGTTATTTTGGAGTGAGAATTTATGTAAGAATCTCTAATCCTTATTTCCAGAGATAAGGAATGAAGAATTATCTCTCTAGTTTATTTTTATTTAGCCTTTAGATGGTTTTTCCTTGGCCCTTAGTTGTAATTTGGTCATCCAAGTAATTTGATTAATGATTGGTTTTCTCAAAATCGTTCTTGATATAGTAATTGACATTATAGCATGGCTTACCATGTTCCCTATTGTTATATTAAAATTGATATCTAACAATTGATTAAGGTCAATCCCTTATTGTTGTATTAAAATTAATTGAATGTTCTATCCAGTCCATGGTTTACCATATTTCTTAAGATGTGTAACGTTAGTGAACTCAACAGTAGTTCAAAGGCGTCTATCTTCTTTGGGAGTTTAGAGTTCTAACATGAACTAAAGACGTAAAAACTAAACAATATATTTGCATATTACACATTATTGTGAAGCAAACTAAAATTAAAACAGCTCTCTCGAGGTGTTCTCTTCTCAACAGCAAAGTTTAACTAGGGAAACAATTTGTGAGAAACTAAAGCTGTTCTCTCTAGTAACTCAAACACATAAACTCTTGCTTCTGTCCATAATCTTCGGTTGTTAGTTTCTTCCTTCCCATCGTCTTCCATCTTCATCTTCACCTTGTTTCTTTCTTACGCCCGAAGTACTTTTACTCTCTGTTGTTGCCTCCTACAATCATAACACTTTTTTTATCCTGGCCGCCAACCCTTGTTTCCACTAGGTACATTTATAACAGCTGAAACGTAAAAATATTAATTCATCAGATAGAAGTTTATGTTTTGTTGTTTGTAAAATATTAATTCATCCCTTCATTTTCTCCATTCGTTATGAATGTTTAAATATACATCATTTGAGATTGGTCGTTTGATAACAACTCACAATACACGGAACATGAATAGAGATTACATGTAGATGATGTACAAGCTAGCCACACTTAACTGAATGCTTGTCATGATTGCCCAAGGGTTGGTGACGATCCTCCAATATTTGAGGAGAGGCGACGTGGTCAAGGTAGGTACAATTTACACTCCCGCGCAAGCTCAAAGGTGATGGAGTGACACTGAGCTTAGATGAAAGATAGGCATGTTGAGCCCTTGGAAGGCCCTCGGTGAACAAGTCTGCAATTTGATCTTAGGAAGAAATGTAGCAAACTTGCAAACATCTCCGACCTATTCGGCTGCAAATAAAATGGTAATCGAACTCAATGTGCTTTGTTCGAGCATGAAACACCAGATTTGTTGCAACGTAAGTGGCGGAGACATTTTCACACCATAATACGGGTATTGGAAGGACGTGGACATGGAGCTCACAAAACAGTTCAAGTAACCAAGAGAGCTCAGCCACGGTTGAAGCCAAGGCCCGTACTCGGCTTCGGCAGATGAACAGGATACTATCATTTGCTTCTTAGCACAAAATGAGACTATAGTGGACCCAAAATATATGCAAAAGCATGTGGTGGATCGGCGGTCATCAGGTACAGCCAGCTCAATCACCGTCCGAGCATGCCGTGAGGCCAAATGTTTTTGCCGGATGAATAACTATGCCACTGGACAAAGTATTCTTAACACATGACGAAGAATTTGTTTGACCGCTGTGGCCAGTGCAACCCCTGTTGAGAATGTTGAAATTGGCAAGCTTCACATTGTATGTCAGGTCTTGTCAAGGTAAGGAATGGAGAGCACCAGCCGCGTTATGATAGATAGACGCATCAGACATCAGTGTACCAGAGAACTGGACAACTTGGAACCGGGAGATCGGGTTACATGTGTGTGTATATATATATATAGTGTCCGAAGACACAATGGCACTACCATGGAGCCTTAACAATTCAACAGAATATATGTGTCATAAGCATACATATATACCGACGTTAACATGTCTTGCATCATATATAATCATATACATATACTAGAATTTAATCGACGGTAATATATTTGCTTCCTAACTCATTACTAGTAGGATTATACAAAGAAACATATATATGCATACATATAAGCATTGTTGCATAAATCGGAATCGGAATCGGAATCGGTTTTCCAGTGAATCGGAATCGGAATCGGAATCGGTCTGAATCGGCCAGGAATCGGTTTACTTGAATCGGTCCAAATTAATTTAATCAGTTATATATAATAATTTGACAATTTATAATATAAATATATTAAAATTAAGTATTGATGTTATTTTGATATTATTCTGTGTATTATAGTTTTTGATATTTTTAAATATTTTTTAAGATTTTTTAAATTATTTCGAATTAATTATTATTTTTGACTCGAGTTAGACTCGAGTCAACTTTTAATTACAAGAATGCCACCGTACGATTTTTACCCCCCCGCCGCCGCCGGCGGCCGGTCGGCGGAGAGTCTCGCGGCCGCGATGTCGGAGGATGTCGGCAGCCCGGTCGATGTCGGCAGCCCGGCCGGACGAACCGTCGGCGGCCCGGAGCCGGCGGCGGAGTCGGCGGCGATTCGTGCGTGCCCGATTCGGTCCGGCCACGGGTGGGCGGCGACGTTGCGAGGTCGGCGGCGAGGTCGGCAGCCCGGTCGGCGGCGAGCGCGGAGTCAGGGCCGCACGGCGGAGGCGGAAACCGGGCGGCGGCGGGCGGACAGCGGCGGCGGTGTCGGGGAGCGGGTTTGATTTTAGGTTTTTAAAATCCAAATTACCATTTTACCCATGCTTAAATAATTTAATAAAAATCATACCTAGGGTATTTTAGTAATTTCATTAAAAAACCGATTCCGATTTAAATCGGCCGATTCCGATTCCGATTTAAATCGGTCGGAATCGGCCGAACTCGGCCGATTCCGGGGCCGATTCGGGGCCGCCCGATTCGGCCCCGAAATCGAGATCGGCGCGACGCCGATCCGATTAATCGGCCGATTCCGCACGGAATCGGCCGATTCTGCAGCAGTGCATATAAGTGTTGCGAATGGCCAACATGGTAACTGTTACAGCCTTAGTCCGAGGACGTGCCGGGTGCGCGGGATTGGGCAGTTGTTCCCATGCATGCCGGGTCCGACACGAGTAGCACGGGGCTATTCGAGTGGTGAAACAACTGGTTGAGGCTAACACGGTGTTATAGTTGCAGGTAACGAAGTGCCGAGCATGAGTCAGGTCGGAGACCAAATAAACCTCAAGATGATCGAGACAAGTGCTGGTGACCGAGCACTTGGGCGTCGGATCATGATCGAGCATTGGTGCCGAGAACCGAGCACGAGGACTCGAGGTTGATCGCTACGTGCGGATCACAGGAGTGCCGGGAGTGCGCTGGTTCGATGCTGGGGTGCGATCACTAGCGTGCGCGAGCAAGGAGCGAGCATGATCGAGCGCTGCCGAGACATCGGTGCAGCGTGCTCGAGCATTGTGCGCTAGCGAGGAGTTGGCGTGAACGAGCATGATCGAGCGCTGCCGAGACATCGGTGCAGCGTGCGCGAGCATTGGGCGCTAGCGGGGTTTATGATCGAGCCATGACCGAGACATGGCGAGGTTGCGGTGCGACTCAAGTAGCGAGCATGCACGAGCGTGATCGAGTCGTGATCGGTAGCGAGGGGTCTGGCTGCACCAGCATGATCGATGGATGGAGTTGATCGGTACTAGAGGTTTATCGGTAGCAGGGGTTATCGGTGGTGCGTCTGGGACGTGCACGAGGTTTGCTGGTTTGGTCGAGCCGAAGACTTGGGTCGAGCCAGGGGGTTGGACGTGTGGTGGTTGTAACTAACTACCAGCGCTGGACTTTGTTTGCCGATAGAGATAGAGATGGATCTTGATCGGAATCTTGGAGATAAGATTGCAACTGAAATTGGAGATAAGCACGCCCAGGGCTGGATTGAATTGAGACGTCAAGGAAGTCCAGGTTCGTGGAAGATCTTGGAGATAATCTGTTGGGAAAAGATTATGCTCAGATTACAGCTTATCTTGGATCTGATTTGCAACAACGTGGAGACTCCTTTATAAGGAGGGAGCCAACGTGAAAAAGAAGGAAGGAAGAATTGCCGAAGGGGTCTTGGTGGAGCGAAACACGCCGCGCAGTTTGCTGTTGGGGCGAAAAATTTTGTCCCATAGAGAGCGGCCCGTGACAGTAACCATGACCATTAAATCAAACCAAAAGGCTAGTAACCATGGATGCACGAATCGGCCGATTCCGTGCGGAATCGGCCGATTTAAATCGGATCGGCGTCGCGCCGATCCGATTTCGGGCCGATCGGTCGGCCCGAATCGGGTCGTGAATCGGCCCGTTTCGGCCGATTCCGACCGATTTAACTCGGAATCGGAATCGGCCGATTTAAATCGGAATCGGTTTTTAGAAATTACCAAAATACCCTAGGTATAATTTTTATTAAATTAATTAAGCATGGGTAAAATGGTAATTTGGATTTAAAAACCTAAATCACCCCCCCCGATTCCGCCGCCGCTTCGCTCCGCCGTGCTTGCGCCGTCGTCCCTCCGCCGTCCTCCGTCCGACCACGTCACCGCCGCCCGACTCCGACCTCAGCTCCGCCCTCCGCCGCAGACGCTGCGACCGCCGCCCGAAGTCGGCTTCCGCCGGCCGACGCAAGCGCCGCGATTCGCGCCGCGCATTCCGCCGCGATTCCGCCATCCGACCTCTGCCCGACTGTCCGACCCTCCGCCCGACCGTCCGACCACCCCACCGACGTCCGACGCTCCGCCCGACAGTGATTATCCTTCCGCCGTCCGACGCTTCCGCTCGCGATTCCGCCGCGCTGCCGCCGCCGCGATTCCGCCGTCCGACCCTCCGCCCGACCTTCCGACCACGCCACCGTCGTCCGACATCAGCTCCATCCGGCCACGCCACCGCCGCCCGATTCCGACCACTAGCTCCGCCCTCCGCCGCGACTCCGACCGAAAATTTGGGTAAATTTAGATTTTTTTATTGAAATTGAATATTACGATGTGAAGTGGAAATTGAAATTTATCTATGATGTTCTAATTGATTAATATGAAGTGGAAATTGTGATGTCTAAATTGAAATTTTGATTAATATGAATAGGAAATTGTGATGTCTAAATTGAAATTTTGTGTGTGCGGTAAATTATGATGTGCGAGTATGTGCTATGTGCAAATCGTGATGTGCAAATTGTGATGTGCTTATATACCTTTGTGATTGTTGTATAAATATTTGAATTTGTATATTTATGTTGAGAAATTATATAATTATGTATTTCAGGTATTTCTGTACTGAGTTGGCAAATTTTTGTATATGACCGATTTGAACCGATTCAACTGAACCGATTCCTGGCCGATTCAGACCGATTCCGATTCCGATTCCGATTCACGGGAAAACCGATTCCGATTCCGATTCCGATTCATGCAACCATGCTAGTAACAATTTAATAAAAGAAAATATACCCTTCAAAGTATGGTCGATAGTATATATATATATATATAATATATATATGTGGAAAAAGTTTTCCTGTAATAGAGCACAGCCAAGATGGCTGTGCTCGAATTTTTATAGCCGTCCGATTGAGATCGGACGGCTGAGATTAACCAAACCAAATCACCCCCCTCCCCCCCCTCCCCTTCCTCTGTTTGGTCGCGCCCTCGCGCCCCGCCTCGCTCCGCCCCGCGCCTCCCGCCCCTCCCCCGCGGCCCCCGCCCCGCCGGCCCTACGCTGCCCCGCGCCTCCCCCGCGCCCCGCCCGCCCCGCCCTTCCCCCCTCCCGTTTTCACCACCCCGCCGCGCCCTCGCCCGCCCCGCGGCCCTCGCTCCGCCCCGCACCCCACGCCCCTCCCCCGCCCCCGCCCCGCCCCTTTCTCGCCCGCGCCCCTCCCCGCCCGCCCCGCCCCACCCTTCCCCCCTCCCCTGCTTTCAAACCCCAGCCGCGCCCCGCCCCGCGGCCCTCGCTCCGCCCCGCGCCCACGTCCCGTTTCCCTCCCCCTCTCCGCCTGTTTCGCCCCAACCCCACGCCGGCGTCACCAACAGCACCGCCGACGGTGGCGCGAAAAAACAGGGGCGGGGAGGAGGGCGGGGTGGAAGAGGGCGATGGCATTTTCGTAATAAAAGTTTGACTCGCTCCCGAGTCAATATTACGAAATAAATATTAAAAATAATTTTAAAAAATAAAATACTATAAAATAAAAACTTGGCTCACTCTGGCTCGAGTCAATACTACAAAATTGATTTTTAAATTTTTTTAAAAATACAATACCATAAAATAAAAACTTGACTCGGACCCGTGCGGGATCGAGTCAAGTTTTAATTATAAAATAAATTTTAAAAAAATAAAATAATTCGGTAATAAAAACTTAGACTCGCTCATTTCTTGAGTCAAGTTTTTAATACTACGAAATAAATTTAAAAAAATATAAGATAATTTTGTAATAAAAAGTTGATTCGTTCCCGTGCAGGATCGAGTAAAGTTTTAATTACAAAATAAATTTTAAAAAATAATAATAATTCCTTAATAAAAACTTGACTCACTCCCAACAAGAGTCAAGTTTTATTAAGAAATAATTTTTATATTTTTTAAAATTTATTTCATAATATTAACTCTAGTCTAGTCCGAGTCAAGTTTTTATTACAAAACTACCCCTGCCCATTTCCTTCCCAACTTGTGTCAATATCACGAAATAAATCTAGAAAAAAATGAAAAAATAGATAAAAATATCATAAGATAAAATAATCAATTAGAACTCAATTATTTTATTTTATGGTATTTTATTATATTTTTTATATTTTTCGGGATATATTTCGTAATATTAACTAGAGTCGAGAGCGAGTCAAATTTTTATTACAAAATTACCCCTGCCAATTTCCTCCTCCCTCCTTTATTTTGCCGGCGACTCTGTTTTTCCACCCTTTGCCGTGCCACCCAACTAGTGCTGTCACCGAGTCGGGACTTGAATCTGTAGCAGGTTAATTTTTTATAATAAAAATTTGACTCGGTCCCGACTCGAGTTAATATTACAAAATAAATGCCAAAAATATAAAAAATACAGGAAAATATTATAAAATAAAATAATCTAATTATAATGGATTATTTTATTTTATAGTATGTTACCCTATTTTGTTCATATTTTAAAATAAAATCTTGACTCGGTCCCGACTCGAGTTAATATTACGAAATAAATCCTAAAAAATTTTAAAAAATATAGGAAAATACCCTAAAATAAAATAATCTAATTCTAATAGATTATTTTATTTTATGGTTTTTAATTCTATTTTTTTCATATTTTTGAGAGGGGTAGTTTGGTAATAAAAACTTGACTCGGTCCTAACTTGTGTTAATATTACGAAATAAATCCCAAAAAATATTAAAAAATACATAAAAATATCATAAAATAAAATAATTGAATTATAATGAATTATTATATTTTATGGTATTTTTTAAAATATTTTTTAGGATATATTTCGTAATATTGACTCGAGTCGAGGACCGAGTCAAATTTTTATTACGAAACTACCCCTGCCTTTCCTCTTCCCTCCCCTGTTCCGCCGGCGACTCTGTTTTTCCACCGAACAGCCGATCGCCGGCCGCCGCCCGCCCACTGCCGGCCAACGATGCCCCTCCTTTCTTGATTCATTCCCGGGTGACCCAAGGTGGGCAGGACGAGTGGCGCGGCATGGGGGGCGGCCGGGACGTGGAGGGCGCGGCGGGAGGGGACATGGAGGGCACGGCGGAGGGGACGTGGAGGGCGCGGCGGGAGGGGACGTGGAGGACGCCGGACTTGACGACGGTGGCGAGGCGGTGACAGCACTAGTCGGAGCGGCGCGGCGGCGGCGGCGGCGGGCGGCAGCGGCGGCGGGCGGAGGGGGGCAAAAAAATTTTTTTTTGGAAGGGTGAGGGGGGAATGTCCAGCCGTTGGATAAAATCCAACGGCTGGAAAGATGCAGCACAGCCAACATGGCTGTGCTGCATCACAGCCTCCTCATCCTCTATATATATATATAAGTGTTGGTGCATGGGCCAACATCATAGTAAACCATCACTATTAAATCAAATCAGAAGTCTAATAACAATTTAATATAAGAAAATATGAACTTCAAAATATGATTGAAATACGGGTATATCGACATGCAACTGGCTTTAATGGGAAATTTTGACAACAAACCTCAAGACCATGTTGGAAAATTCAACAAAGGTAGTTGTTTCACACAAGTTCCCCCTTCTGGATTGGGAGGATGTGCTTAAATAGACATAGTTAAGCGCTTGAAAACAAAAAGGTAAATAATAAAAAGGTGCGTGAAAATAAAAGGTAAGTAATAAAAAGTCATAATAACTCAATTAGAACATGAAAGGTGATGTATAATAACTTCTTCAATAAAAATATAAAAGGTAATGTATAATAACTATAAGGAATATTTGACTATGAATAAATAGTAATAAATATATATACATTTCATAATAATGAAATATGAAAAATCAAGATGGTATGAATATAGTGAGTAAAGAAGTTAGAGAGGGTATGATGGTAATTGTATGTGTTTGAATGGGATGGGCTGGCGGGTTAAAACAGAGTATGGGCTTTTGGTGAAGGAGTGTATAAAAATAGAGCATGGGTTGAATGTGAGGGATTGATTGGATGTTAATAAAAATTTGCATTTTTGTTTTCATTGTTTTGTTGGATTTCTCTTCTATCTTTTAGGAAGAACAAGAAGGGAGTAGAACATCTTCCTGCTCCCTTGTTCCTGATCAATCAAAAGAGCTTACTTTTCCTATACAGTTGTCTTCTCCATGGCACCAATGAAGCAGGGTGCGAAGCAGAGCAAGGGGAAGGAGATCCTCTTCAACGCTGATGATATTGTATATTCCAAATTTGTATCAGAGTCAGGCGAGGGAGGTGCAAATTCTTTATCCAATTTTGAAGAATTAGTCCACATCAGGAAGGGACAAGATCATCTTCTCTCTTCTTTTACTGATATTTCTGCAAAATTTGAGTCGTTGTTAGAATCTAGGATGAAGAACGATGGGAATAGAGAAAATCTTGATAATAGAGAGGGGATTGGGACTTCACATGTTAGGGTTTCTGCAAATAGGGTAGATGTCAATGATCAAATGGAGAGACACCTGTAGAAATTTCCACTTGGAGGAGCAAACGTTGTCTTCTGGTTGTAGACCTCTTAAGGGATTGCCCAGATATGGGATGGAACGTGTTCGACAGAATGTCCAAGAGGGATTTCTGCATGTGTCCCCAAATGAAGATTGTTTGAAAGGATCCAAGATGAGTTTCCCTAAATTTGATGGATCAAAGGATCCCATTTCTTGGTTTAGTAGAGCAAAAAAATATTTTAAATTGCATAGAATTAGTGAGCATTTACAGGTTGAATTGGCAAGTTTCCACTTGGAAAATGATGCTCAAATCTGGTTTGATATGTTGCAAGAGCACCATGGAATACCCACTTGGACAGAGTTAAAAGACACCATGAATTTACAGTTTGGACCATTGGAGTATGAAGATTTCTTTAGTGATCTTACCAGGTTGATTCAATATTCATCAGTGCAAGATTATACAGTTCGATTCAATAGGTTGGCTACAATGGCTAGTTATATGACAGAATAACAGAAGATCAGCAATTACACTTGTGGTCTCAGGTCGCAGCTGTGCATGGAGGTAAAAGCAAGAAAACTAGAGACCTTGTTAGATGCCCAAGGGCTAGCTGGACACTTAGAGCATCATGTGAACCAAAAATTGCATGCATATGGCAAACAAATGAGGGAAATTATCAATACACAACTGGTTTATCTCAAAAGGAAAATAATTGTGGAACTAGCAAGAATGAAGTTGTTGTGGCTGTTGACTTAAAACCTAAAGAGACTAATTTGGGAAGGAAATTCAGTGTTAAATAGCTGCAAGAAAGGAAGGAGGCGGGTTTATGTTTCAGATGTGATGAGAAGTTTTTCCCGGACACAAATGCAAGAAGCTATTCACCATTGATGTAGTAAGGGACAAAGACTTATCAGAGCAAGAAGACACTGAACAAGAGTAGGATTCCATTACACCGGCAATATGTCTTAATGCATTGACAGGTGCCACAACTATTAATACTATGAGATTTTTAGGGAGAGTGGGTGGATATCATGTTATACTTTTGATAGATTCAGGGAGTTCACACAATTTTGTGAATGCAAGTTTGATCTAGAGACTGAAAATACCAGTGGAAATAAATAATGGGTTGAAAGTTTAGATAGCCAATGGTGAGAAGATGAGTTGTGGGGGAAAATGTGTGGGTATTATGTTAGATCTTCCTGGATATAATATTGTTTCAGATTTTTTTATACTTCAACTAGAGGAGATTGATATTGTGTTAGGTATTCAGTGGTTGAAGATTTTGGGATCAATATTATGGAATTTTGAATCCCTCATAATGACTTCCACGGAAAATGGGAAAACAGTGGAATTACAAGGTAAGATTACTCCACCAAGTCAATTGTGTGACAAGAAACAGATAACCCATTCCTTCAAGAAGAGAAAGAAAGGGTTATTAATGGATCTATAGGTGTTGTGCAATAGCAGCCCAAAGCAACAAATGACTTCATTATCTATTTCACAAGTTGAACAATTGGACAAGGTGTTACAAAAATTTAGAAAGGTATTTTCTGTGCCCAAAAGTTTACCTCCACAATGAGCTCATGATCACCATGTGAATTTGAAAGAAGGAACTCCACCTGTGGCTGCCAAACTGTATAGGTATCCTTATTTCCAAAAAAATGAAATAGAGAGATAAATCAAGGAATTACTAGAAGCAGGGATAATTCAACCCATATCAAGTCCATATTCATCTCCAGTGTTGTTGGTCAAAAAAAGATAGGAGTTGGAGGATGTGCATAGATTATAGAGCTCTCAACAAAGCAACCATCAAAGACAAATTTCCAATTCCCAACATTGATGAATTGTTGGATGAATTATATGGCATTGTCTACTTCTCCAAGCTAGATTTAAGATCAGGATATCATCAAATAAGGATGCACGGGGTTGATGTGCAGAAAACAGCCTTTCAAACCCATCATGGTCACTATGAATTCAAGGTCATGCCTTTTGGATTATCTAATGCACCTTTTACATTTCAAGCTTTGATGAATGAGGTATTTGCCCCGTATCTTAGGAAATTTATATTGGTTTCTTTGATGATATACTCATATACAACAAATGTTGAGAAGATCACCTACAATATATTGACATGACTTTGGCAAAGTTACTATTACATGAGTTATATGCAAAAAGAGAGAAGGGTTCTTTCAGCTTACATCAAATTCAGTATTTGGGTTATGTCATTTCTTTACAAGGGGTTAGTATGGACAAAGAGAAGATAGCAGCTATTGTGGATTGGCCCATACAGAAATCAATCAAGAGCATAAGAGCTTTCTTGGGACTAGCATGGTACTATAGAAAATTTATTAAGAGTTTTGGTAATATTGCTTTTCCATTGTTTGATTTGCTGAAGAAGGATGTTTATCATTGGGATCAACTAGCTGAAGATTCTTTCAATAATCTGAAACAGGCCCTCACAGAGGCTCCAGTCCTTGTTTTTCCGAACTTCGCCAAGCCCTTTGTAGTAGAATGTCATGCTAGTGGGCTGGGACTAGGAGCTATTTTGATGCAACAAGATCATCCAATTGCTTTCTTCATTAAGGTTTTGAGTGGAAGGAATTTGTGTTATCCACTTATGAGAGGGAGATGATGGCTTTGGTATTAGCTGTCCAAAAGTGGCATCATTACCATTTAGGAAGAACATTTATAGTTCGAACAGATCATTCAAGTCTAAAGTTTTTATGGGATCAGAAAATCACACAACATCTCAACAAAGATGGCTAGTGAAGCTACTAGGGTACGATTTTGTAATTGAATACAAATCTGGAAAAGAAAACAAGGTAGCAGATTCATTGTCATGACAAAGTGATAGTGAGGAGTCTAACACATTTAACAACAATTTGGAGAATCAGAACTTCACATGTTTGGCAGCAATTTCAGTTCCTATACCAAGATGGTTGGATGAGGTTAAACGAGCTTATACCACAAATACGCAGATTTCCACTCTAACACAGCAATGCTGATCACAAGCTATCATCAAATTGGACATGCAAGATGGCATTCTTTTTTATAAGAATAGAATCTACTTGAACTCCAAAATGGATCTCATACTCACTATCCTAAAAGAGTTTCATGATGGAACTCATGAGGGAATTCAGAAAACTCTGAAAGATTACGAGCAGTTTTCTTTGGTCCCTGATGTATAAAGATGTAGTGACTTATTTGCAGAATTTTGAAACTTGTCAAAAATTCAAAAGTTCTAGCTTAGCACAAGTAGGATTGTTACAACCTCTTTCTATACCACAACAAATTTGGACTTCATTAATCATGGATTTCATTGGTGGATTGTCGAGAAGCAACGCCAAAGATGGAATCTTTGTAGTAGTCGACAGACTTTCAAAATACAACCATTTTATCTCTATTGCTCATCCATTCATAGCTCAAAAAATAGCTCAACTGTTCTTTGAGGAAATTTTCAAGCTCAATGGAATGCCAACTTCCATAGTTTGTGATAAAGATCCAACTTTCACAAGTTCTTTTTGGAACAATCTGTTCAAATTATAAGGGGTGGCATTTAATTATAGTTCTGCCTATCATCCTCAAACTGATGGCCAAACAAAAGTGATCAACAAGGTTCTCGAGCAATACTTGAGATGTTTCTCAGCAGATAGACCACATACTTGGGCCAAATGGTTGCCTTGGGCTGAATTTTTTACAACACCAGTTTCCAGACAGTAATGCACATGAGCCCCTTCGAGGCAGTGTACAACATGCCCCCTCCTACATTGCTATCTTATATTCCTAGAACAGCAAAAACAAGTGAAGTAGAAGGACTTCTTCGTCACAAGGATTAGTTACTCCGAGAATTATGAGAAATTTTGGCATCTTCACAGCTGCGAATGAAGCATCAACATGATTTGAGATGAAGGGATGTTGAGTTCCAGGTTGGTCAACAAGTTTATTTGAAATTACAACCTTACAAACAACATTCATTGCGAACAAAGAAATCGAACAAGCTAGCTACAAAGTTTTATGGCCCATTTCCTGTCATCCAACGCATTGGCCAAGTAGCTTACAAGTTGCAACTTCCAGCTGATTCCCTACTTCACAATGTCTTCCATGTTTCTCAATTAAAAGCTTCGGTGGCAGCTGATGTGAATGTGCAAACTTCTTTACCTTCTGCTGCTCAAATGGAAGAGTGCTCTTTGTAAACTGTAATCTTTACTAACCTTGAGGATAAGGTTCTTTTCAAGGGAGGGTTTCTGGTATGAATATAGTGAGTAAAGAAGTGAGAGAGGGTATGATGGTAATTGTATGTGTTTGACTGGGATGGGCTGGTAGGTTAAAACAGAGTATGGGCTTTTGGTGAAGGAGTGTATAAAAATAGAGCATGGGTTGAATGTGAGGGATTGATTGGATGTTAATAAAAATTTGCATTTTTGTTTTCATTGTTTTGTTGGATTTCTCTTCGATCTTTCAGGAAGAACAAGAAGGGAGTAGAACATCTTCCTGCTCCCTTGTTCCCGATCGATCAAAATAGCTTACTTTTCCCATACTGTTGTCTTCTCCATGATGCCAATGAAGCAGGGTGCGAAGCAAATCAAGGGGAAGGAGATCCTCTTCAACCCTGACATTGTTGCACATTCTACAAGATTTACAAAACCCTAAATAAAATAACCTAGTTATTTTGGGGGTTTTACATCACACTTATGGTGTTATTTTCTTAACCATTCAATTAGATGTTGGTATAGGCAAAACTTATTTCCAAGCCCTTAATCACACTTATCGAGGATTTTTATCAAAAGTCTATTATGTTAAAAAGTTTATTTTGGGGTTATTAATTATGATATATATGTTGGGCTCTTTGGGCCCCCAAAAGAGACTTTAAACAACCAAATGAAATGCACAATAGGTATTACGAGTCTTTCTTAATCCAAAAGCTAGCTCAAAGGATAAAATTTTCTCATTAGCCTGTATACAAGTCATTAACATCATCCACGACCAATGTGGGATAAACCCAATAATTTCCCCTTCGTACGTCGGACGCACCAAAACTATCAACGTCTAGCAATCTCCCCTTAACCAGACGAAACACACATATCATCACCTGGATAACTCCCTTTAAATCATCATATGGAATCCACAGAGGAGACTTCCATAATCAACGTATGGAAACACCCAAGCCCACTTGGCTCTCATACCACTTGTTGGGCCCTTTAGGCCCCCAAAAGGGAAACTCGTAATGAAAGAAATTTTAAACAACCAAAGAAAAATTGTAACAAGTGTCGAAGGCCTTTTTTAATTTAAAAGTTAGTTCAATGAATAATACTTTTCTACTAGTTTATATACAAGTCACAATATCATCCATGACCAATGTAAGATAAACCTAACAATATAATTCTGAATAATTATGATGTTAGTCAAGCCCTTAAAAATTCATTTGTGAGTTTCTAATCTCAGTTAAGTAGCATTAATACGAGATAATTAGTATCAATCACATCTCTTCCTCTTTTTACGTATTGGATCTTACCCTGACAAATATTGGATGTAGGGCTATTTTTTAGGATATTACAATAATTTTATTTGATTTAATGCTAATTATTGTTATTAATCAAGCTAGACCCTAAATTTTACTATTAATCATGTATAAAATTCATATTTTATACCGTATACATGTAAAACATATAATTTTTACTATATCTAATGATCCATCATGTAAAACATGCAATATCGTGGTAAACATGATAAATATGTAATGTAGCATGTCCTAACAGGATCAACATGATTCTACGACAATCTAACACAATGCACACCCAAAATGAAAGAAAAAATGAGAAAAAGGAGTACCTTGAGGGAGAAAAACATCCATGCAAGGAGTTGGATGCTCTAGAGGTGCACACAAGATGGGGGAAGTGTGAGGAGGGCGAAGGAGGGGTGTAGAATGGAGGAAGAGAGGAAGAGAGGGGTGTGGTGGTGGCCAAGGGAGAAGAGGAAGGGAGAAGTGAGAGGAGGAGGTCAGGTCTTTTATATAAAAAAAATTGGTGTCACCTTCAGCACTACAACCTTGGTTAATAAGTGTCATGGCACTAGCTATAATATCGCCCACATGAAATCTATGGCTAGCGTCGCGGCCTTGACACAGAGCGCCTTGGCCTTGGCACTTAGCATCGCAGCCTCGAGTTCTAGAAATGAAAAATAAAGGCCAGAAAATGGTAAAAATCAGAGAAATCAAACGGGGTTAACTGTGGTAGTCTCTAAGGTTTATCTAGGGCTATAAAAGTACTCCAAGAATGCTATCAAAGCAACTAAAAACCCTATTCTATTTCTAACCAACGTGAAAATACGTGTGAAAGCCATGCGAACATGGCCCTAAACTACAAATCTAGTAACACATACAAAAAGAAATTACAGAATGTCACTGAACCATGTCAAATGAGCCTCAGCTCCTGAAGCTATTATGTACAGGTCTTGGTTGCCAAAACGACAAGCTATAAATTATAAGCATCGGCTGTTAGTGTTCAACCGGATTTATCTAATAGTAGTTACAATCAACACCTTGGTTAACATACCAACTTACAACATGACCCCCTGCAGTAAAACCCGACCTGTTGGCCCTATGTTTTATGCCTAGTTTGTTGTTTGTTTGATTTGAGTAGTACGTGGTCGGTCCAATTCCATTAGTCCAATGCTAGTGGGATCTATTGTGTGGTATTGTGGGCTTGGGCATTGGGCATGTTTGTTGTTGAGTTGTTCCAGTCGTCCCCAATTGCAAAGCCAGTGGTTGTGTTTTTTGGTTGTGTGAAGTAGAGTTAGGGCCATGTTTGCATGTGCTAGCATTTAGAGTCATGTCAGATGCAGTCCGGGAATACATATGTGCCTGAGAAGCCTCCCTAACTAGCCCCTTCACTTCCCCATCCTTTCCTCCACCTTTCTCTACCCTTTACCCTGTTTTTACATGTTTTCAGTACAGCACTAGGGGACTAGAGCTGCAATGTTGCACGTGTTTGTGAGGCGGCCACTAGAGGAGGAAGATGGCAATGGCCAAGGGCAGAGAAGAGGGGGAGAGAAGAAAAAAGAGAGGCGGCGAGTGGGTTTTAATGCATGCTCCTCTCAACACATTATCGCGGAGCTCACCAAGCGATTAGGCATGTAGAACTCCATGATTAAGCATATAGATTGTTAGATCATCATCATATCATGTAAATCTAGTACTTTGTTTATTTATTTCATATTGAAAATGTAATTTTTATTAATTCATTGTGTTTTGCTAATAAAATATTCGATGTCGGCCTAAACTTATAAAATCTTCCTACTAATCTGCCTAATAATTGCCAAAACTATAAAAAGATTAAACTTTATAATTTTTGGGTCATGTTGAACTACCTCGTTTTGCATGATAAATTAGCTAATTAATTAAAAATAATATTTTAAGTTGTCTTGGTTATAAAATTTATTTCGATGTGAAATCTTAATTTAAACAATAATTAATCTAATTGTCCTAATTAACTGGACATTATTAGATTATTTTAATGATGAAATAATCTTTAAATTAACCGGTACGGGTGTGGGTTGATTCAACATCTCATCTCATGTGGCTCCTTTAGAGCTCAGCGGATCAATATGATCCAACATCTTTCAACTTCTGCATATCTAAAGGAGATTATCATCAGGTTAAGTTTAAATAATTAACCCCCCTAAAATTTAAGTCACTTCATAATTTAACATTCTTGATTAACGTGTAAGGCACCTCATGTTAATTGCTTCGATTCCTTTGGGCACTTCTATATCTTAAGTTAGATCTAAGTGCACATGTTAAATCCCGAAATGTGTTTCCTAAAATACCAAGAATTTTGTTTTGACATCATTATTTGATTTGTCAGAATCTCGTGCAATTTGTGACATGTTCAATATGTGATTGGAGTGATGCGATGTATTGTGTGTTTAATTTTCTATTGTGCATGTCATGTTATTTACTACATATAGGATTGTATATATATAATTGCACACATGCATCATACAAGGTTTGAGTACTAAACTGTATTGTTGGGTCATGTGGAGTCAAGCTTGTCGTGCTAGGACGAGGAGCACTTTTCAAGTCCGTTTGGCCTCTACTTCTACCTGATCTACTACTTGGCTCCGTCGTTGTTTTGTTTTATATCGTGCAATGTAGTTAGTGACATTTGATTAGATCCCACTATAGTTGCAAAAATTGGCCGATTCCACTCGGAATCGGTCGATTTAACTCAGCTCGGTGCAAAACTGAGTCAAAATGCAGGCAGATCGTTGGGGTAAAAAAATCAAACCAAGAATCAACCGATTTGAACTGATTCTCACCCCGAGTCAACACGGCAAGAATCGGCCGATTCAGGTGGGGCGGTGGAGGAGATCTGCCAACGGGGTGGGTGGGAGGAGACAAGGGCGAGATGGGGTGAGTCTCAGGAGGGCGGCGGCAAGGCAGCTGGTGGTGGGTGGGGGGAGGAGATCTAGCGTAGAGGGGAGGGGGTGTGGCTCGGCGAGGTGGTGGCGGGCGGCGTGGGGTGGTGGAGAATAGGCAAGGGGAGATGGGAAAAGGTAGAGAAGAATGAGGGGTAGTTTAGGTAATAAAAATTGGCTACCTCCTTGCTCAAGTGAATAATAATAAAATAAATCCTAAAAATAAAAAATATAATATAATATAATATAATACAATAAAAAATAGTCTAACGAAGTGTTTAAGAATGATGCAGGGGACAGGGGGAGATCAATGACCGATTCAAGTGAACTGATTCTTGTCTGATCTTTTATGAATCAGTCTGATTGAATGACTCCCTTCAAATCTGATTCAATGTCTGATTCCAATTTTTGCAACTATGGATCCCACTATTTACGGGTCATCTTATCAATTTTTGTAATTAATAAATTTCAAGAATGAGATCCCTTGACAAGTTTTTGAAAAATAAGATCTTGATCAAAAGTTGCATTTTAGTGTTATTTGATTTGACCCTACCCAGGCTTTATACCTACTATATGTTTTTAAATTTTTCGTGCACGCACGATGTAAGAGAGCGTAATGCCAATCCAAGGGCCCGGTCAGTAGCCACCTATGGTGTTTGGTTGGTGGTTCATTATGTGATTATGATTACCAGCTTATAGTGGTGTGTGTTTCATGCAACACTTCAGTTATGATCAATTAGGCCTTATTTGCCATAAGCATGCTGTCATCGACTAGATTTAGGTTATGTACAATACTGATTCGTTATGTTGATTATTTCGGTTCATGTGCGTAGATTTCTCAGTGATTATGATTAAGCCATATTGGTCGTATTATGATTATGATTATGATGTAAGTGTGGAGAAGTCTTGGTTGTATTATGATTATGATTATGGTGTAAGTGTGGAGAAGTCTCTATTTCATTTTCAGTTTTCCCCTAGACAATGAGTTATCTATTTGCCAATTTTACTGATTTTTCTATTTGGGACTCATTGACACTCATTGTTAACACGTCTTCTTACATGTGTTTTGCTTATCCCTAACTGTATTTTCTTTTTTGTTGACAGAATACTTGGGGCACATAGGTCTAACATATTTTGTGTAGGAATTCCCCAAGGTCTGAAGTCCTAAAATTGAAGGTTAAATAAATCTGCTAAACCATACTATTTATATAGGTACGTGGAGACAAAAAGAAATATAGGTTAGAGGAGGTTCTGAGTTTGTTGTTTTGCAAGAGAAGGTCTCATGTGAAGACTAGAGAAACCAATCGCCCGAAGAATGTTAAGTTGTAAATAATGTGTGACTGTGATGTGAACGATGTGGAACACCTCCTGAATGTTTTGTATGTGGAAATAAAAATTTTGAAATGTTTTGCATTTATTTTTTTATAAATTATGAATTTATACATGTGAAATTTTTTCATGTGTCCTAGTTACTGGGGAGACTATATTGGATTTTTTAAAAAAATCTTAGTCGCATTTGTAATTTATATTTATTTAAGATGTTCTATTTACATGAGTCCAATCTCCTAAGTCTATGCATGTATTTCGTATGTTTTGTCTACTCATTTGATTTCGTTAGGGTTTTATCTTCTCGTGCTTTAAGTGGTTTAAGTTTATGTGAGCCGGTTTTGTATTTTAATGGGTTATGAATTAACATTCTAAAGTTTAACATTTTGATTCGGTTCGCAAGCAGACTAAATTGGGGTGTTACATGCAATACATGGGCAGTCAAACTAGATCGAGTAACATACTACTTGGATCAGTCAATTCAGTGGACCACAATTAAAACACCAGGCCGGAGGTTCAGGTATTACACCCTCTCAACCCAATCTCTATCCCTTTGTGTCATCTAGGGAGGCTCTTTACTAACACCACTCATCTAACTCACTTGTCTAAGTGACACATCTAATACCATTTGTCATATATATACAGGGGTGCTAAGGGAGCCTAGGGCGGAAAAATTTTCTACCGCGAGCTATGATCTAGGCCATCCAATTACAAAGACGACCTAAATCTGTTATTTTAAAAATAAATAAATAAATAAACGTTGATTTGGGTCATCTAATTACAAGATGCCCCAGATCTTTAAAAAAACGCAGCCACCGAGCGGCCAGATCTGGCTGCCGCCTACCACATCCTACCGCAGGTGGCCTTGTCTGGCCGCCCACTGGCTAAATCTGGTCACAGCCGGATCGGGTCGCTCGGCCAAAGATTCCACCCTACCTCACCGAGGATCTGGCCACCACTGGCCACGGGTGGCTTTGTCTGGCTGCCCACCGGACAAAGATCCCACCCTCGCCCCACCGCAAATCTGACCGCCGCCGGCCACATCCAACCGCTGGCGGCCTTGTCTGGCCGCCCACCAGCCAAATCCGGCTGCAGGGCGGCCAAATCAGGCCATGCGGCCAAAGATCTCACCCTGTCCCACCACGGTCGTGCTGCCCCGCCGCGAATGCCCTTCTCCCAACTCCCCCTCAACCCTGCTGCAAACAACCCCCGACCCCTATGCGGCCGTCATCATGTTGTTGCCCTTCCTCTACCTCGCTCCTCCCCTCCCCCACCGTGGCCTCCTCTACCTGGTTCCCCCCCCTCCCCCGGCGGGTCAAGGAGGGGTGTCCACGGTGAGGCAGGGGGGAAC
The DNA here is from genome assembly GCA_033002965.1 of Piper betle. Classification (NCBI taxonomy): domain Eukaryota; kingdom Viridiplantae; phylum Streptophyta; class Magnoliopsida; order Piperales; family Piperaceae; genus Piper; species Piper betle. The sequence continues at coordinate 142,977 of JAURVB010006236.1, read as the reverse complement.
AAGGTAGAGGAGGCCACGGCGGGGCGGGGGTGACCACGGTGGGGTGGGGTCAAGGTGGAGCACGACTCGGTGTGGCGCTGGCAGCGGAACGGCTTTTGTAGGGCGATTTTTTTTTAGAACAATAAATCTGGGCCGCCCTTGTAATTGGACGACCCAGATCAAAGCTTGGGGTAAAAAAATTTTTCCTACCCCGAGCGTACTAATAATTTACCCATATATATATATGGGCAGCTACTATGCGCTGCCCCCTTTTGGCAGCGTTCCTACGAAATGTTTGTCATTGGATCTGAACCAATGGCCGACAGCAATCTCCCCACCCCCTCCTCTGCCGTCCCTAGGCCGCAGGCCCCTGCCGCCCCCTCAGCCGCATCCCCCGACCGCTGCCCCCATAGGCCCCCTTGGCCGCGGCCCCTCGCAGCCATCGGCGCTGCACTCAGTCACCCCTCGGCCGCAACCCCTGCCGCCCTCGGCGCTGCACTCGGTCACCCCTCAGCTGCAACCCCTGCCACCCTCGGCCGCTGCCCCCTCCCCCCCCCCTCCCCCTTCCCTAGGCCCCCAACTTCCTCCCCGCCCCAGCCCACAACCTCAATGCGCTCCGCCCGCTCACGGCTGCTCACGCCTGGCCACCGCCTCACTTTTCCAACCGGCCCACCCACCCCCAAGGCAGCGATAGCATTGGCCAGCTGGCCACCGGCAGTGGGGTGGCGCGGCGAAATAGAGAAGGGAGAAGAAACAAGGGCAGGTAGTTTTGTAATATAAACTTGACTCGAGTCGGGATCGAGTCAAATTTTTATTACAAAATAAATTTTAAAAAGAATAAAATAATTTTGAATAAAAAGTTGACTCAATCCCACGTCGAGTTAATATTACGAAATAAATTTTAAAAAATAAATAATTTTGTAATAAAAGCTTGACTCGCTCGTGACTTGAGTCAATATTATAAAATATATCTCGAAAAATATTAAAAAAAAATTAAATACCATAAAATAACATAATCCATTAGCACTTGATTATTTTATTTTATCATATTTTATTGTATTTTTTATAATTTTTGGGATGCATTTCATAATATTGACTCGAATCGGGAATGAAAATAAATTTAATTACAAAACTACCCCTACACATTTCATTCTTCATGCCGCCACTCTATTCAAAAAGAGCTCGATTATTTAATAAAATATATCCCAAAAAATATGAAAAAAATACAATAAAATACCATAAAATAAAATAATTGACTTCTAACTCAAATAACATGTTAGGTTTAGGTTTATAGCATGTTATTCAAGTTAGAACTCGATTATTTTATTTTATGATATTTTACTGTATTTTTTATATTTTTCGGGACATATTTCATAATATTGACTCGATTCGGGAGCGAGTCAAGTTTTTATTATGAAATTGCCATCGTCCATTTCTTCTCCTCTGTTTTGGCACGCCACCCCTCTATTTTACCGCGCCAAACCACCGCCAACGCCCATTGCCAGCCAGGGATGTTGCCGGCCGCCCTCTACTAGCTAGGGACGCCCCGGCACCACCTCCCCCTCTCCCTACCGATTTCCTTCTTGGCCACCCACTGGCGCCCACCTTCCATGCATCGCTGCTGGCCACCAACCCCGGCGACAACCTCTGACGACCATCCTAACCTCATCCCCCCCATTCCCGACTCTTCCCCTGGTGACCCAAAGTGGCGCGTGGCACACCAAAACAAGGCGGGCATAGCGGATGGCGGGCTGGCGAGACGGGTGGGCATGACAAGCAGGAGCGGAGGGGACACACAGGGGGCCGGCGGTAGGGGGTCGGGCGGCATACATTGGCGGCAGCGTGGGGAACAGGGGTGGGCAGGCGGCAGGCGAGGTGGGCGGGCACGGCAGATGAGCATAGCGGGCAGGAGCGGAGGGGACGCGCAAGGGGCCAGCGGCAGGGTCTGGACAGCAGACATTGGCGACGGCATGGGAACAGTGGGTGGGTGGTGGGTAGGGATGGCAGGGTGCTGTGGGCCATTGGATCATGATCCAACGGCCAACGGACCGCCTTGGCCATGCATGGCCATGTAATCTCCTATATATATATATATATATATATATATATATATATATATATATATATATATATGATATTTTTATATATATATATTGACATGGAACCTTCCAAAGTAGATGTAAGTCGTAAAACATGTGGCATTCAAAACATCATACCAGTTAAAACTTAGGCTATTGAATTATTCCGAATATTATATAGACAGAAATTAAAACTTGATAATAAACAACCTTTTCTTTTTATTTTTTGACATGGAATCAACAACTTTAATGTCAACCTTCTTATTTTTATTTTTATTTTTATTTTTTGAAATGGAAACTTCCAAAGTTGTTGTAATTTGTAAAACATGTGTTCCGTCCCCATTCTTAAAAAACAAAAAACTAAACCGCATTAAATAAACCCAAAACATTTAAATAATAAAAAAAACAAACAAGCAACCAAAAGCGACGAGACGCCTTACCAAACACGGCGGGCGACAATATCATCAGCCCCTCCACCACTGCCGGCGGCGGCATGGGCGGCGGCCGGCGGAGGCGACCGACCCGCTGCCGGTCCTCGCCGCCATGACCTGCCGCCGTCACCGTTCCTGGCGAGGCCCAGGCGCCTGCCCCTCCTGCCTCCACGATCGCCTCCTCGCCGTAGCCACCGCCGCCGACGCACGTGAAGGATCCCCTCCGCCGCCGCCTTCGCCTTTGACGGACGCCGTAGACGCCTCCCTCCCGCCCCCGGCCGGCGGGAGGTCCGATAGCGTCAAAGGCGGCGGCTTTCTCTCTTCCCGAAGTTGTTCCGATCCCGCCGCGCCGGGGCCCGGTCCCGGTGGTCGTGGATCTCCGCCGTCTTCCTCGGGCGAAGGAAGAAGTCGAAGAGGTCCTCGCGGCTGTTCTCGCTCGACGAGGACGCCGCCGACGGCGCCCCCGCCCGCGCCGTCGGGCGGGGGATGTCGCCAGCGGACAGCGATGCGGAGGGTGCGGGATCGCCGGGCTGCTCGTCGGAGTCGTCTGCCGGAGCTAGGAGGCGGGCCGTGCGGCGGAGGTGTCGGTCGGCGGCGATGGCGGCGGCGGGGGTGGCCGGCGTAGCTTCTCTGGGTTGGGGGCGTGCTTGAGCCCGGTGGTCCGAGTCGGGTACGAGTCGAACCGAGGGAGGACCGGGTCGGGGGTTGAGACCAGTGGACCCAGCCGGTCGGCTTCCGTGTTTGGAGCGAACCGGTCCAGGAAGCTGGTGGATATCGGAGGAGGGCATGCATAACATTGGATCCTTGTAAAAGATAAATCATTTATACATGTTTTATACTTTTCTTCTTCTTTTTTATGTGTTCGTGTGTGTGCTGTAGTTTTGGGTGTTCTATGTTGTGATTTTTCTTATTTCCTTGTATAAAAATAAGAAAGTTTTGTTTGTCATTTTGATCTTAAATGCCTCATTTTTAAGATGAGAAATAAGACTTGCGTACAATTCGATGTGAATTGTGAGGTTACACCACATCCTAAAGCCATCCGAGCTCCTTTTCCTTGAATAATCAAATAATACTAAGATATTGACAATAATTTCTATATCAGCAATTAATTTAATAGCCTTTGAGGAATTAGTGTAAAAATTCCTACGGACAAATGATAATATTTTGCATCCAAAAAAATTATTAGAAGTTTTAAAAACAAAGAAAATAAAACCGTTCAAGATATTTCCTTTTGTGAAGCTAAACAAAACACGGCGGACAGATAATTCAAAGCTTGTTGAATAATTAGCAACATTTCTCTTTAGACCTTCCTCTGTAAGAGAGTAGTCAGTTCAAAGCATTTCACATAAAAAAGATTGAAAACAGTTGTTTAATCTGTAATAGCAGTTGTCCATAGGATCAGCGAAGCAACAAATACGTAACGAACATATGATATAATTTTTATACACACTGCAAGGACGAATACGTCGGGAAATAAAAGATAAAATGTATTCATCAGCATGCACAGCCCCCTCCTTGTTGCGACTGAGATGAATTTGCAGTTGTAGCTTTCAAGTTCACGTCAACCATATCTTCTTGTTTGGCTGAAGAAAGAGTCTCCATTCCCGGCAAAGCCGCAGCAATCTTCCTAAACAGAGCCTGTCATTGAGATCAACATGCTTAGTGTCCATCTATTGCAGGAAATAACGATCTTAGTTCGGTGTAACTACACAGTTACGGATGTATGGCAGGGTATTTTCAATTTGCTTGACCTATTTATTTTAGAAGTTAGTCATAACCCCTCTTGGCGAATGGATATAAGGTACTTGCAAATGTGTTTTCTGCCATTTTAATGACACGTTTGAAAATTCATCTACTTTTAACTTCGTCATTTTACTACAGTACAAGTGATTACTCCATATTGCATAACAACGTATTTGTCAAGTTCCACAAGCTAGTAAATTTTCAATTTTAATTAGTGATTTTTATTTATAATGCTAAAAAAACGGAAAATAAAACCATCAAAATTGAATTAACTTGCAGCTACTTGTTGAAATGAAGGCAATTAAATCATGAGTATGTTGTGTCCAAAAAAATATATAAAATCAAGCAATAAAGAAAGAACTGAGGCTGAACCTTGATATTGAAACCAGCTTTCGCACTTGTCTCAATAAACATAACCCCAAGATCATGACCTTTGGCCTCTCCTTCCTCTATGGAAACTTGCCTGTTTAAAACCCAAATTGCCAACTCAAAATCATTACATCACTAAAGTTCATGGTATTTGGTCTGATGATAGACCCCATCAAAAAGGTATTTGAACATAACTAAAAACTTTTTGTAGGTAGGATTTGTCCATCTGTAGCATCTTCTAGAAAACCAAAAATAAAAGGCCATTCATCTAACTAAACCAAAACAATGACACGAATATCCAGGTACCAAGTCTAAGGCAAATACACGTTTGTAGATTACCTTTTGTCAACAAGGTCCGTCTTATTTCCCACAAGGACAATGATCACATCGCTGCCTCTTTCTGTACGAACCTCATCAATCCATTTTGATGTATTAAGGAAAGATTGACGACCTGATCCAACAAGAGTGCTAAAAATTAGCATATGCCTCTCTACCTTTACAAAAGCACATTGCTAGATCAAAATCGCAGTGGCACAATGACTCATGATTCCCAGGAACATGTTGGCATCATACATGACAGCAACAAATAAATCTCTTAGATAGTTTAAGATGTATTTGTCCAGAAAATATCTAAAGAGGTGACGTACTAGCAACATCATACACAATGACAGCAACAGAGGAGTCCCTTATGTAACTGGGGATGAGGCTCCTAAATCTCTCCTGCCCAGCTGTATCCCTGAAGATTGAATCAAGCTAAACATATTAGTACGTGGATACTTGGATAATTTTCATGCATTATTGAACAAAAAAATTAATCAAACATGCTTCTTCCTTTCTTATCGAATTCCTACAGGTTATCAATTAAAAGAATAAATCTCAATATGAATATCCAAAGGCTTTTACCTAAATCTGCGATTCCACAAGAATTTATTTAAATTGAGCAACTTCATCCATGCCCACTAGAACATGAAAGAATCATTTTGGCTTAGGCAAAAGATGGAGTTGTACAAACCAATGCTCAACAACCTCACAAGCACATGACTACCAGTTGACAAAAATGGTCCCTAACATGATAATGCCAACACCTAGTAGCTAATATAAAAAAGAAAAGCATTGGACCTTCTAGAATTTCTTACACAAAAACAAACTATGACCTCCTAGGAATGTTAATACGGACATGAGTCATAAAATAGAAAAAACATAGATAATAATTGAATTGAAACAATGGTCTTACCAAAGCTGCAAACGAACAGTTCGATCTTCAAGATACATTGTCTTTGAAAGAAAATCAATACCAATTGTAGCCTGCCCATAGCATGCAAAATAAAACAAAGTAAACATCAACCTTTACGAGTCAAGTTGATCGCAGACACCACAGTTCCTAAAAAAATTCACAAGAAGCAGAATGCATCATGATTTCCTAAGATAGTTAAATCTACAACAAGTCATCTAAACCCTCAAACCTCCCAACAAATGCAAACTCCACAGTCAATCTATTCATTTAGCTGCTCATTTTCCCAATGCCTCCTTTCCCACTCCAACATTTCACATTAGAAATAAACAACAAAAGGACTCAAATCATTAATATCCAAAATTAATAATAACGACTTTAAATCTTCTTAACCAACCAAAATCTAGATCCAACCAACATCAATTCTCTATCTTGAAATGATCCTCCACAATCCTTAAATTCACACAACAAAATCTAAATCATATGATTTCTATACGCACAATGGAATCATTTAAAAGTTCAATAACCAATCTACTAATCAAAGCCCATTTTCCCAATGCCCCCTTTCGACTCCAACATTTCACATTAGAATCAAGCAAAAAAAATAGAGCTCAAATCAAGAATTTACAATAACAAGCTCGAAGATTTTTCAACAACCAATATCAAGATCCAAAAAATCATGTTTGCCACTTTTTTTTAAAAAAAAACATCATCTCTACAACCTTTACATCCCCACAAAAAGATCTAAATCAAAAACCTCAATTCCACCCTACCAATCATCTGAACCCTCAAAACCTCCCAACAAGTTCAAGTTCTACACTCAATATACTCATATAGCATTCCATTTACCCATTTTCAGCCCCCAACATTTCACACTAGAGATAGACAAAAAAAGTGCACAAATCATTAACATCTAGAATTGAATCAATTGATAATAACAAGCACAAATCTTTTTCAAACAACCAAAATCAAGATCCGAAAGCTTAGTTCTTTTAAACCTTTACATCCACACCGCAAAACATAGATCAAAAACCGCAACTCCCCATACCATATAAACCTAAAACCCCCAAATCCAACTCCTGCCGCACACGAACAATCCATAATCCACAAATTCAAGAAGCACCCCACAAGAACAACGCCAAACTGCTCCAACTGCGCATCAAAAGAACACCAAGGAAGGCGAAGATCGGCATAAAGCTTGCAAATGCATACCTGGTAGGTGTTGTCGAACTTGTCGTACATGAAGCGGGTGATGATGCTGGTCTTCCCCACCGACTGGTCGCCGAGGAACACCAGCTTGTACTTCGCAAGAGGCGACACGGTCGCCATGGCCGGAGCCGGAGATCAACGGCGGCGCCGGCTAGTCTCCGATCGGAGAATCCGAGATCCAGCGGCCGGGGGTGGCAGGGAGAGGGAGGGAGGAAATGGACAAGATCACGGATTGGACGAGGCTAGGAAATGTTTAAGCGGTCTTTGATCGGGTCTAGCCCCCTTGGGCTGGGTCGGAGTTTGGACTTGTGGTTTGGTCATTGGTGGGCTACAAGCTGGATCGAACCAATGCGATATTCAAAGTGATTCGATTGTTAATTGAATTCGAACTAACTTAATTTTAATTTGTGCTCATAAATATTTTCCATCAACGGATGAAAAAACGGTATTATTCCGTTTGTCCACTTTTACCTATGGAAAAAATAATATAAAGACTGAATAACAACAAGAAAATAAAAAACAGTGGGGTATCAATTTTCACAGGAAACGAAGCACGGCCCCCCGAGAAATTTGATTGAACCAGAGGGAGATAATTCAGGTTGAAGTAGTTCGAGAACATTCAAGACTTTTGGACCGGTTCAGGCGTGGCCGGGTCGCAAGTGGATCACACGGGCAGCTAGCAGCCGGGTCGCAACTGAACCGTGGGGCAAGGACAGACGGCGCACCACAGGGTTTGCAGAGTGCGGGCAGACGAATCCGGTGGCGTAACTCGCGTAACCGGCGGGTCGAGCTGGCAGGACCGACGGCCCACAAACGCGCCCGCACGGTGGATGATGGGGGCCTCCGGCGAAGGCTTCTACAGGGACGGCCGGCGGAAGCGACCGCCCAGGTGGACGGCGCACGGGCAGAGAAGTTGGGCAGGTGTGGTCCGGTGACTCGTTTCGGCGCGAAGAAACTTCCCGCCAATAGGGTATCTGACGACTTTGAGTGGCCGGAGGCGGTGCCGGAATGCTGTAAATCTCCTTGAAACTCCGGCGGCAGTGCTGCACTCAAACTGCTCCGGCGAGGACGACTACTCAATATTCCAGCGACGTCGTCGATCGGAGACGACCGCAATCCGGTCGGGTGGATATCCGGTGATGCAAGTAAGAGTTTGGACGGGAGCCTTGTCTCCGGTAAAGCCTCCGGTCGCCGTAAAATATGCCTGAAAGGGGGCTGGCTTCCTGGAGTCTTTCTCACACACGTCCGTGAAATCTAGTGTACTGTAGCTACCCTGGGCAGATATAAGATCTTGTTTATACTATACATTATTTTTAATTTTGTTAACTTTTTAAAAAATAACTTCAGCATAAATTATTTTAAATTTTATTAACTACTTTAAAAACAATAACTTGAGTCCTTATATTATATTTTAAACCAAGTCGTTACAAACAATATCAGAATCTTTTAATTTAGATGGTGCATTGAACCATAAACATTCGTTAAGTTATCAGTTATGAATTAAAAAGTCATTGACAGGAATTAATAACAAGCCAAAGTTAAATTAGATAGTTAGGAGATTTTTTAATTTAGTTTCACAATTAATATCTATTAAAATAAAATAATATTTATAAATATAAATAAATTAAAAATCTTTAACTTAGATAACTACCTTTTAAAAGATGATTTAACTACTTTTAAAAAATAACTTAGCTTATTAATTCATTTGTTTAGTTTGCACTTTTTAAAATATTAGTTTAGTATGCACTTATTAAAAAATAATTTAGCCTATTAATTTATTAGTTTGCACTTTGGCAATGTTCTTCTTCCCTTGCACTCCATGGATGTATAGCATTTGCAATATCACATTTGCTTTTAGTTTTGATTGTTTGTTTGTGTTGATTAAACTTTGATAGTGTTTTCTTTGCTGTTATCACTCAGATCAATTGAAAATTTACAAGTGATCAATCGCTCATTTACAATGTTATTTGTTGTTTAATACAATCTATTTGTATAAGCTATGAAGAAAATATTTCCTTATGTTTTTGCATATATTTTTAGGCTGTTCTCAAGGCTCATGATGTGGTTATATCAGCTATGAAACCAGGAATTAAGTGGTTTGATATGCACAAGGAACCTGTATCACGTTGTTGGTGTCTTGATTTGTTGTCCATGTTTTTGTATCTTTATTGTCTCAAAGAGGTATGCTGTGTCTCTTAGAAAATATAGATCTGGTTCATCTTTTTTTTTGTTGTTTTTATTTTGCCTTTTACCTGTGTTGTCTTTTGGCTGTTACAAGATGCTGAAAGAAGGCTAGCATGTCTGTGTGGTCCACTGCATCTTATTCCAGTTTATCTTTCTTATTATCATTTAAATCACTTGTGGCAGATTAGCAGAGAAAACTATTCTTCAGTCACCGACAATCGGTGTAATAATACATGGGTAAGTACACAAAGCTTAATACATATTTATGAAATCAGGAAAGTGTAATCATAATATAAGATAAATTTGCTTTCTTTATTTACTTATAGTGATCTTGATGAAATGATGGCTGAGAGATTGGGAGCTGTTTTCATGTCCCATGGTCTTGGGCATTTCCTTGGGATTGATACTCATGATCCTGGCGGCTATGCTGAGGTAGTGATTTATTGCTTTCTTGTTGTGACTTTGGTCTTGACTTTTTTCTTCAGATTTTGGTTTTCTTGTTCCTAATCTTTATTTAAAATCATGATGAACAGGGACTTGAAAGGCCAAAGGAACCTGGACTGAGTGCCTTACGGACAGTTAGGGATCTACAGGAAGGCATGGTTAGTGAACTTTGTATAGAATTCGAACAGTAGGAATCATCTATTCAATTTTTGTTGTTTTTGTAACTAATGCTAGTGATAACAGTAGAGCCTGGGTGCTATTTCATAGAAGCCTTGCTTTATCCAGCAATGGAAAGTGCAAATATGTCCAAGTTTTTGAATTTCACAGAGATAGAAAAATTTTGGAATTTTGGAGTGGTTCGAATTGAAAGTGATGTGGTAAGTCCTCTTATGTAGTTTCATTTTTTTTAAAAGAAAAAAAAAATCTGCTGTCAGTAGGCTTTTAGATAATTCTGTCCCCGTGCAATTGCTTAAGAGGACAGATCATGCATTCAAGGGTGCTTGGAGACACACGAATAGAGGGGTGGGGGTGTAATATTTAGCAAATCCTTCTAGAATCTATCCTTTGTGAACTCCAATGATAGATTGGTGACTCATAGCAAAACCTGTGGCATATTGCCATATGCATACACAAGGGGAATTCACCAATGCAATGCAGGACAAGTTCATGAATGACAAACATATCGGGAACAAAAATGATGTTTTATTTAGTGTTTTATTGTTGGTTTGAGATTCGTCAATAGTTTCTTTCATAAGTTTAATTTTTTCTTAGCCTCTCTTGTCTATGAATATATTGTCATGGATCTTGAGTTTTGCAAGTTGATTATTTGAATTAAACGATTTGTTTAATAAATTCTGGAGTCTTAAAGCTGTTTCTCCTCTTCGTTCATCTCTTCTTCCCCTAATTTTACTTTTATCTTCTCCTAAATTCCCTTTTGCCTTTCCCTAGATTCGTCTTTGCCTTCCACATTTTGTTTTAGGCTTAAATATTTGAGGCAGATTTTTGTGGAACCTCTTACGAAAGGTTGACGCAGTGTGCTATTATTGATCGCTCATTTGTGTCTGAGTTCTCCTTAAGCTTGAACTGTTACTGATTTAGTAAAGACTTAATTGAGATTTTTTTAAAAAAAATTTGCCCAGTATTTGAGGCTTAGTCTGTTCTGCGATTTCAGCATGTTACGGCAAATGATTGTGTAAACCTCACCAACTGCCCAAGGGAAACATGAGAAATTGAAGCAGTGATGGCCGGGGCATCATGGCCACTGGATGAGAGCTATGCCGGGTGGAATGAATGCAGTTTGTGTAAAACCCGCGATTCGAGTCAGGGTTTTATATTTAGAACCGGTCGGTTCGACCGTTATTTTCGAGTCGAGTCAGTTTCAGAACACGTGTACTGAGCTGACGTCGGTCTCGTGTATGAGCCATGAGGGTCATGTATACCCAAATATATGATGATAACGTCATGAACACAGAAGAAAAGAATGAGTTATCAGAATATATTAGAGGTATGCTGTTTATTTTTTTATTATGATATATAATCGATTGTATAATTAGTTTTAGGCCGTTTACAGCGTTAGGACGCGTTACGGTCATTTTGGGTGGGTTGATAGTTCTAGAGTATATCATTATGATGTTTTGGTGTTGTTTGATTTTATGGGATTTTTTTTCCAATTTTTTTTGGAATTTTCAATAACTTAAATATTATTTTTGACTCTAGTCGGAGACGAGTCAAATAATATTTACGAGTTTGCCATCGAGTCTTTTTCTCCCCCATGCCTTCTTCCCCGACCCTTACCTCAGACGCATCGCCACTGTGTGCGTTGCCGCAGCTGCCGTGGACGCCTGCCCAGCCGCCGATCGTCGTCACCTAGCCCTGCGATGACGTCGCCATGTTGCACGACCAAGTCCGGCCCCAATCGGGCCGCCGCGACACGAGGAAGCCACGCTGCGACGTCGCGCTCGCGTTGTGCTTCCATCGCTGATTCCGCCGCCGGCGATCAGTGCCGCCGCAGTCGGTCGGTCGCCTCAGCACCCTCGGCCCTCCGGCGACCTTCCCCGACCGGAACGGAGGCCACCGCCGCCCGTGGCTGGCCGGATCTAGCCACCATCACCGCCGGCTCTGGTTTTATGCATTTTCCGGCGAGCTGCCACCTCCGTTGGCCGCGTCGACCTCGTAGATGAGTCCGGCTCGCCGAGCCAGTTCCAAGGGTACCCAACACGGCCACTTTCCGGCCAGTAGATGTCGTCGGTGACTGTTACCGGAAAACCAGAATTTCTAGAATTCATTGGAATTCACTGGATCTTCCGCAAGGCTCACCTAGTCGAGCCCGATCGAGCTTCGGATGTCGATGAGCGCCGAATTTGAGCTCCGAGACACGCAACGGAACCCTAGCCGTCGCCAATTGCCGACTACGTGAGGTATAATTACCTCTGATTGAGTTATTTAAAATTGATTATGTTTGTTAGCATAGCATGCTAGAATTAACTAGTTGTCATGATGAATGTCATACTATGAATGAAGTAAGGATGTGCGTGATGAGATTAAGTAAGTGATCTAATGAGATGAAGTATAAGCATGCTAATTGAGCACGATGTAACTTAGGAAACACAATAAATTGGAATGAATAGGATGATAGAATTATTTTCACTTTTATGATTATTGATTATTGATCGATTATTTGAGGGATGATTATTATGTGTGTGATGTTCATTGAGTTTGCTGCATCATTTAGTTAGCGGGCGTTAGTATTTAGTTTTGATGTGTAGGTACGGAGTAGGAGCTTGCCGCTTAGGCGTGATGACACGCTTGGAGCCTGAGTCGAGACCAGCCGTGAGTTATGAGCGATGAGAGTCAGGTGTACCTGAATATATGATGATAACGTCGAGAAGATGGTGAGAAATGAGTTATCAGAATATATGAAAGTATGCAGTATTTTTTCTTTTTATATGTTTGATCGTAGAAATAGTTTTAGGCCGAATAACGCGTTAGGACGCGTTGGATTATATTCGGGTGGGTTATTAGTTATAGAGCATGCCATTTGGATGTTGTTGTGTTTGTTTTATTTTATGTGAATTTTTCCATATTTTTCTAGATTTTTTTAGAATTTATTACGAACTAGTTATTATTTTGACTCGAGTCGGAATCGAGTCAATACTAAATTACAAGTTTGCCACTAGCCATGTTTTTCTCCCTCCCGACATCTTCCCCGTCCAAACCCTAGCCGCGCCGCCGTCATTGTGTGTTGCCGCCGCCGCCGCTGCCGACGCCGTGCTGCCGCCGATCGACGCCGCCCCGCCCCGTCGTGCCGTCGCCGTGCCGCCACGACCCACCCCGGCCACCGTCTCGCCGCCACGACGCCGGAATCGCCCCACGAAACCACCTCGGCCGCCGCCACTTCGGGCCGGATTCCGCCGCCGTCCGGGCCGCTCCGCCGCCGGTGTGACCCTGACGAGCACCCCCTCGCCGTTGCCGACGTTTCCCCCATCCTCCCGACCGCCGTCGAGGCCGGCCGGAGCCCCGATCGGAGCACACCGCCGCCGCCGCCCATTTTCGACACCGTCGTCGACGGCCATCGCCGCCTCGGTTGCTCTGTTTGACACCGCCATCGGACCAAGCTCGTCGAGCTGGTGCCGATAGACCCCCTGATTGCCCCGTCCCGAATCCATTGCCGGAAAACCGCCGACACTCGCCGGAAAACCGCCGGAACCGCCGGAAAATTGGATTCGTGGGAAATTCGCCGGATCATCCGCCGAACGCACCTGGTCCAATCTGATCGGACTTCGGACGCCGCTAGGTGCCGAATTCGAGTTTCGAGCCGCGAAACGGAAACCCTAGCCGTCGCCGATTTTCGACGACGCGAGGTATAATTTATTTTAACTTAATTATTTGAAAGTATTGATTATTAGAATTGCATGCTAGGATTGGTGAATTGTATGTTATAATAATATATATAAATGTAGATTTGATTAAGGATAAAATATGAAATTGTTTGATTGAGTGGTGTAAAAAATGGAGACTAAGAAACTAATTAGGGTAACTAGGTAATGATCATCATCTAATGCAAACTAGCCTAAGTAGACTTACTAGAATTGATTGCTAGAATTGATATAGGTTGATGTGTGATGGTTGATGCGTGATTGTGTTGATTGTGTGTGCATGCTATAGGATGTGTGATTCATCATGCGGGCGTTAGTTTTTAGCCTGATTGTGTAGGTACGGTGTAGGAGCTCGCCGCCTAGGCGCGTGGACCCGTTTGGAGCTTCTACCAGGTCCGTTTAGGACTCGTTCTCTGATTTACGCTACTCTCTTGTGTATTTGATTTATTATGTGCAGGACGAGTTAAGTGGCGTTTTATCGAATCCCACTTAACTCGGGCCATTTAGCCAACGATTTTCCGGATTAATAACCCTCGAGGATGAGATCCCTCGAGTTTGTTTTCGAACTTCAGATCCAGCTCACGTTGCCTTCGGGCCTATTGTATAAATCCCAACCCAGACCTATATATATGTATAGTTTTCGTGTTTTTGTGAGAGACTGAATGAGGGAAATCCGACTACCGTGCTACGCGAGCGGGCACGTGTGTGTCGACAGTGGGCTCTGGAATGGTGTGCGGGCCGTTTCATTCCCGAGGGATCCTGACAACTCCACCTTTGAGTTCCTCAAACCCGGAGAAGTGTGGAGGTTCACGGGTACTGCATTGCAGCGCATGTCTAGACTTGTGGTTTCAAAGGGTACTGAAGGCGACTGCCTGAGAGTACTCGGCCTTCGTGCTCAAGGCCAGGAGTAATATGGAAGGTGCAGAGGGCGGAAAGGAATGAGATTTGACGCGAGAAGCAATAGAGAAATGGCCGAGGCATGAGAATGTGAAAGATAGGGGGACGCTGTCGACCCGAGGGCGACGGCTCCCGTATGTGCCCTGATGAGAGTTCTTGAGGAAGTATATGGTTTTCATTCAACAGGAGAGTTTGCTCTCCTGTGCCAGATTGATATTAGTTATTTTTCGGGCCGGTAACACTCGTTACTGACGGTTTTTCTATATATATGTAGGTGAGAAATGCGAAGGATGAAAGCTGTCGGGACTGCGGAGGAGCAGCACGGAACCGCGCACACATGTACCTGCCGCGTGTAACGTATAATGATGGTGTGTTATTGTTATGTAAATGATAATTTTGATGTGTTTGCTTGAGATGAATTACTTGTTATGAAACGAACTGATAAATATGAATGAGTAGGGAGCCTTGGAGTACAGACTCGGCTCAGGTAAAAACGAATGAGATAATGGTTGAATGTCAGGGTAGATTATTATGTGTTACTGTATTTTTATAAAATAGTATATATTTTCTTTTGGTTTTTTCATTTATTATTTTGTCTTGTCTTTGCTTGTACATCATAGCATGCATGTAGGACTACGTTAGAACCCACGCATCCCATCCATGCATTTCATGTTTGCATCTCCATCTTGAGACACCGAGGGCAGATCCGGGTCGGCTTAACCGAACCCAGTAGATTAGCGAACGGTTCGGTCGCCGGTGACATTCCGGGTCGGTTCACGGGTGAGCCGAAACGGGGTGTTACACACAAGATCCACCACAAGTTGCCTTCGGGCCTATTATATAAATCCCTACCCAGCCCTATATATATGTAGTTTTTGCATTTTCAGTAAGACGAGAGATGGAGAAACCGAGCTGCACGTACCATGAGCAGATGCTGTGATAGTCAAAGCAAGCTCTGGATTAGTGCCAGCGGACTGTTCCATTCCCGAGGGATCCTGACAACTCCGCGTTTGAGTTCCTCACACCCAGAGAACGTGGAGGTTTACGAGTACTGTTTAGTACAGCGTACGTTCGGACTTGTGGTTCAAGGGTATTAAAGGCGACTGCTTGAGAGTACTCGGTCTTCGTGCTCAAGGCCAGGAAAAATATGGAGGTAAGGAGAGGGCTTAGGATAAAGTTTTACGTGAAGTACTAAAAGAAGTGCCGAGAGCGGCACAGTACCAGCAGCAGATCTGTAGGTTTGGGATGCTACCGGGTCTGCAGCCCAGTGGTTCCTAAGTAGTGCCCTTCAGAGTGTTCACGTAGAGTATATGATGTTTTCTTTCATATGAGAGTTTGCTCTCATAGCCAGCTTGTTATAGTTATTTTATTTTCCGGACCAGTAACACTTGTTACTGACGTGTTTTATACTATATGTAGGTAACAATTACGAGTTGGAGGAGCCAGCTTGGATGGAGGAGCAATGATGTCATTTGCACACATGTCAGTCAATAGAGTAATTAATATTTTGTTATGATGTTATTATCTTGAGAATGACGTGAAATGTTGAGACATGATATGATGTGATTAATGCTTAAGATATGATGATAGGACGTAATTAAGTGCTAAGAGATGATGAGATGATGTGAACAGAAATTGTAAAACCCACGATTCGAGTCAGGGTTTTATATTCAGAACCGGTCGGTTCGACCGTTATTTTCGAGTCGAGTCAGTTTCAGAACACGTGTACTGAGCCGACGCCAGTCTCGTGTATGAGCCATGAGGGTCATGTGTACCCAAGTATATGATAATAACGTCATGAACACAGCAGAAAAGAATGAGTTATCAGAATATATGAGAGTATGCAGTTCATTTTTTTATTATGATATATAATGGATCGTAGAATTAGTTTTAGGCCATTTACCGCGTTAGGACGCGTTACGGGCATTTTGGGTGGGTTGATAGTTCTAGAGCATATCATTATGATTTTTTGGTGTTGTTTGATTTTATGGGATTTTTCCCAAATTTTTTGGAATTTTTTACGACTTAAATATTATTTTTGACTCGAGTCGGAGACGAGTCAAGTAATATTTACGACTTTGCCACCACACACCCCCGCGCCCTTCTTTTCTTCCCCAAACCCTTGCCCGACGCCGCCCTTGTGCGCGTCGCCGCCGCCGTTGCCTGGCTGCCGCCCGGCCGCCGATCGTCGCCGCCTAGCCCCGCGACGACGTCGCCGTGCTGCCCCGACCAGGTCCGGCCCCCATCGGGCCGCCACGACGCGAGGAAGCCACGCCGCGACGCCGCCCGTGTTGCGCTTCCGTCGCCGATTCCACCGCCGGCGACCAGCACCGTCGCGATCGGTCGGTCGCCTCAGCACCCTCAGCCCTCCAGCGACCTTCCCCGACCGGAACGGAGGCCATCGCCGCCGTGGCCGGCCGGATCTAGCCACCATCACCGCCGGCTCGGTTTTATGCATTTTTCGGCGAGCCGCCACCTCCGTTGGCCGCATCGACCTCGTAGATGAGTCGGGCTCGCCGAGCCGGTTCCAAGGGTACCCAACACGACCACTTTCCGGCCAGTAGACGCCGCCGGCGATTGTCGCCGGAAAACTGCCGGAAGCTGCCGGAAAACTGCCGAAAACCGTCGGAAAATTCGGAATTTCTGGAATTCACCGGATCTTCCGCGGGGCTCACCCAGTCGAGCCCGATTGAGCTTCAGACGCCGATGAGCGCCGAATTTGAGCTCCGAGACACGCGACGGAACCCTAGCCGTCGCCGATTGCCGACTACGTGAGGTATAATTACCTCCGATTGAGTTATTTAAAATTGATTATGATTGTTAGCATAGCATGCTAGAATTAACTAGTTGTCATGATGAATGCCAGATTATGAATGAAGTAAAGATGTGCAGGATGTGATTAACAGGGAATGATAGTTAAGTGATCTGATGAACTAAAGTAAATTTGAGCATGATAATCGAGTACAACGTAACTTAGGAAATATAATTAGATTGATATTAATAGGATAAGTTGGAATTACTTTCACATTTATAATTGTTGCTTGTTATGGTTGATGATTGAATTGTGTGTGATGTTCATTGACGTTTGATGCATCATTTAGTTAGCGGGCGTTAGTATTTAGTTTTGATGTGTAGGTACGGAGTAGGAGCTCACCGCCTAGGCGCGATGACACGCTTGGAGCTTCTACCAGGTCCGTTTAGGACTCGACTCTATTTTACGTCTTTCTATTGTATGTTTATCTTATCATTTGCAGGACGGGTTAAGTGGCGTTTTATTGGATCCCACTTAACTCGGGCCATTTAGCCGAACAGATTTCCGGATTAATAACCCCTCGAGGATGAGATCCCTCGAGGATGATTTCGAAAACAAGATCCACCACAAGTTGCCTTCGGGCCTATTATATAAATCCCTACCCAGCCCTATATATATATATATATATATATATAGTAGTTTTCGCGTTTTCAGTGAGACGAGAGATGGAGAAACCGACTGCACGTACCATGAGCGGATGCCGTGACAGTCAAAGCGGGCTCTGGATTAGTGCCAGCGGACTGTTCCATTCCCGAGGGATCCTGACAACTCCGCGTTTGAGTTCCTCACACCCGGAGAACGTGGAGGTTAACGGGTACTGTTTAGTACAGCGCATGTCCGGACTTGTGGTTCAAAGGGTACTAAAGGCGACTGCCTGAGAGTACTCGGCCTTCGTGCTCAAGGCCAGGAGAAATATGGAGGTAAGGAGAGGGCTTAGGATAAAGTTTCACGAGAAGTACTGAAAAGAAGTGCCGAGAGCGGCACAGTACCAGCAGCAGATCAGTAAGTTCGGGATGCTACCGGGTCTGCAGCCCAGTGGCTCCTCAGTAGTGCCCTTCAGAGTGTTCACGTGGAGTATATGATGTTTTCTTTCATATGAGAGTTTGCTCTCATAGCCAGCTTGTTATAGTTATTTTATTTTTCGGACCAGTAACACTTGTTACTGACGTGTTTTTATACTATATGTAGGTAACAATTACGAGTTGGAGGAGCCAGTTTGGACGGAGGAGCATTGTTGTCGCTTGCACACATGTCAGTCAATTGAGTGTTTATATTGTGTTATGATATTATTATATGGTGTGAATAAATGCTTGAAACATGATGATGTGACGTGATTAGTTGTTAAAATATGATGTTATGACATGATGAAAAGCTAAGACATGATGACAAGAGGTGAGATGTGATCAGAGTGCGCAGCAGAAGTGTGGCCCAAGTTTTATAATGAATATACGGTATATTAGATTATGTGTGATTAAAATTGTTGATATATGCATATATATTGGTGTATATTGTTTTGACAGGGTGGACCCTAATTGCACTTTTAGGGGAGATTCTGTCCGTTTTATTTTAGAATTTTCATTGAGTTTGATCGTAATTGTATTGGTATGTGTTTGAATTGCATGTCATTCATGTAGTACCATGTTAGGATTTGTGCATTCATCCATGCTTTGAGAGTTGTATCTTCATCTTAAGACGCCGAGATTGGATCCGCATGAGTTGGGTTCAGTTTAGCCGACCTAACCGGGGCCTGTAACATGCCGGTTCGGTTCACGAGCGTGAACCGGATTTGGGGTGTTACAGTTTGCATGCAGCAACCACCTACGATGGAAGTGAGAGTGAATCAATCCAAAATTTTCTTCTCACCTTTGGATTATCTTTCAGCTTTGTTTGCTTTTCCAGACAGTTTTCAATCTGTTTTTTACGGACATATCATCGACAGAAATTCTTTTAGTTAGTCCATAATTCCGAATTTAGGATACTTTTGTTAGAAGTGTGGATCAAATAAACCGGGGAATGTTTAAAAGGATTTAAGGCTGTTAATGACGGGTTAAGGGGGTTTAGTAAGTTTGACGAGCATGCTAGTAACTTCTTTTAAGTAGGTCCATGGTTACAAAAATCGGAATCAAAATCGGTTTTCAAAGGAGTCAGAATCGAAATCGGAATTGGTCTAAATCGGATAATATCGGTTTAGTTGAATCGGTTCAAATTAGTAATATATAATAATTTGACAATCATAATATAAATATATAAAAATTAGATATTGATGTAATTTTGATATTATTATGTGTATTATATTTTTATGATATTTTTCTAGATTTTTTAAAAAAATTAAAAATTATTTTTAATTAATTATTATTTTTTATTCGGAGTCGGAATAGAGTCAACTTTTAATTACGAAAATGCCAGTCCCGCTCTTCACCCATGTTGTCGCCACCTTGCTCTCCCTGCCAGCTCCTATGCTCTAGACTCACCCCACCGGCCCACATTCAGACTCCCCCTGTCGGCCTTGCCCGGCCCAGATTCCTCTTGCCGGCCTCGCCCAGCCCAGACTCCCCCGGCCGGCCCCACCCAACCCCGTCCTCGCGCATTTGCCACACTCGGCCACCTTAGTCCTATCGATCCCGATCCGTCCCTGCTGGCCCTCCCCCTCTGGCCCTGCTCTGCGTGTCGGAGCGAAGGGGCGCAGCGAGGAGGGAGAATAAAGGAGTATTTATGTTGTTATTAACTTTAAATTCCTATTTTACGTTTGTATAAATAATTTATATAATATAAAACTAATAATATTTTAGTAATTATCGATTAAAAAACTGATTCCACCTGAATTTAAATACTAATTTTATCCGATCTAATTAACTCCGCCCATTCCAGTAAGATCAGCGGGACTCTTCAACGGCGATCCTTCTTGTTTAACCGAATCGTTAACCGAGTTAATTATGGACGAACACTGTTGTAGATTTTTCATTTGCATGAATGGAAAAAAGAAGGAGACGCCGAAGTGGTGTCCGTCAGGATGGTGACGACGATGGAGCCCCTGTTGTCTGCGTTTGCGGCCACTGGACTACTTTCCCATTGGGTACGAGGGAGATCGGCACGGAAGACGGGGCAAGTGGAGTGGGATCGTGGATGAAGTGGGCGAGGAAGACGTGGTCGCAACCGGGTAGAAGGCGAGGCGTCTCCTTGTCGTCGTCGAACTCGAGCGCATCCTTCCCAATCTTAAAGTCCGTGGCTGCCGCATCCTCGAAGGTCGGCAGCGCGGATGGACCGGAAGCCTCCGCCGGCGGTTTGGACGCCGGGTGATGTAGACTAGTTTCAACATGGTATCGGGAATATGCCCTTTGGAAGGTCCCCGTTCCGTTAGAATATTCTATATCCCTCTGCACTGTTGGGCCGATTTCCACACTAAGTTGGTCGGTTGGGGTCGCCTATAAATTCTCAAGAAACGACCAGTGCATTGCCTCCATTGTTTGTTCGATTGTGGTGAAGAGATCATGGCCGGGATAGTTGTGGTGTTCGACTTCGACAAGACGATCATTGACTGCGATAGCGATAACTGGGTTGTGGACGAGTTGGGTGCCACGGACCTGTTCAACCGACTCCTCCCTTCCATGCCATGGAACCTTCTCATGGTTGGTTTTCGTTTTCTTTTTCATCATATTCTTTATAATTCTTTTGGGTCCTCTTTTGATCATCTTTTTTGTTTTTGTGTGATGTAGTTTCCTCGTTGTACTTGATTACATGGTTTTCCTCGTTGTATTTGATCAACAAAGTTATATTTTCATTTTGTTTTAGATTAACTTTTCTTTTTACTAATGTTTTACCAGAACTAACAATCTGTCTTGTTGTTCATCTGCGAAAAAAATAGAGGAAAAACAAGTGTGATGGGTGATTGCAGGATAGAATGATGAGCGAGCTTCATGCACAGGGTAAAACAATTGATGACATTGCCGAGTGCTTGAAGAAGGCACCTCTACATCCTCGAATAATTTCATCTATCAAATCTGCTTATGCACTTGGGTGAGTCTATATCTATCATTTTATTCAGTATGGATCACCTCCGCCTCTTTCTTTCGTTTCCTATATCACCATCTAACGAATTGAATGTGTTGTCTGTAATATCAGTTGCGAGTTGAGGATAGTGAGTGATGCCAACCTTTTCTTCATTGAAACAATCCTCAAACACCATGCCCTATTGGGATACTTCTCTGAAATCATCACAAACCCAAGTTTCGTCGATGAGGAGGGGAAACTCAGAATCCTCCCTTACCATGATTTCAAATCTTCTTCACATGGATGCCTAGTTGACCTCTGTCCACCAAACATGTGCAAGGTAACATGAATTGTACATTTCCATGTTCTCTTTGTCGATGTTAGACTTGTTTAAACAAAATAGTCATTGTTTTGCTTGTCACAACAGGGCAGAGTGATGGAGAGAATCCTGGCATCAATCTCAACAGAGGAAGGTGGAAAGAAGAGAATCATCTATCTGGGAGATGGGAACGGAGACTATTGTCCATCTCTGAAACTGAGAGAAGGAGACTTTGTCATGCCCAGGAAGGATTACCCACTGTGGAATGCAATTAGCTGCAGCCCATTGCTGCTCAATGCAGAAATTCATAAGTGGAGCGATGGGGAGGAGCTTGAGAGGGTGCTGCTTTGCCTTATCAACATAGAAGATATTAGTAACACAAAATACAGGGATATCCTCTATCAAGCTACGGGGATGCTCTTTGATATCCCGATTGCAAACCTATAGAATCTTGATAGTGTTTAAATAGTTGTGGACCTTTAATCAACTGAGAAGTGTCCAATGATTCTCTATTTTTTCTGATTTATCCAGTTTTTTGCATGAAGCAAAAATTGTAAGACAAGTAGGGGATTGGATATTTATGCTCAGTATATGCTTTACAGTTTTTGTTGTGTCAATTTGAGAATTTGAATTTAGTATTTCCTCCTCTCGAAGACATCCAAATTTCAATGTAAGAACTTGTTACTTTGCGTTGGCGTGAGTTTCATGTCACTTGTTGAAATGTTAAAGCAATCAATTGGCAGTTCAAAGTCTGCGTTACTGATCCTGGCATTGCTCAGATAAACTGTAGATGACATTGAGATGGTTTATTCTTCATTTTTGCAACCAAATAGTGTCTTCACCGCATGCTAATGCGAGACCATGAATGCCAATCCACTGCTTAAACTAGTTGAAGGGAGATGTATTGAGTTTTCACTACTTTTGTCTATTGATAGTTATGGCAGAAATTTTAACGGTGGTGTTTCAATCCAATTAACATGAGGTTGTTTTTATTAATTATTTTGTTCCATTCTCTTTTACAATTATTTTGGAATTTTATATTTGCATTAGTAAAACTCCGGATGTATATGGCACACCTAATACTAGGTGGTCTTTGTTCATATAGAGGTGATAGCATCTGCTGAATTTCATCCTACACACTGTCACACACTGGCTTATAGTAGTTCCAAAAGTTCAATTCGACTTATTGATTTGCGCCAGTCAGCATTATGTGACAGCCACGCAAAACTGTGAGTTTCTTCTTCTAATATTGTTTTTGTTCAAAAGGTTGGAATTACATTTTTGAAGGTTTTGCATTGCCCTTGGGAAGTCACTCTTTTTGTTGATTCATTTATTTCTGTTTTAGTCATAAAGACTGAGTGTTCTACTTTTAATTTCTTGCTTACAGTATCATATTATGGTCAGGTGTGAGGAAGTGGAGAGACCAGGGTCAAGTTCTTTTTTCACAGAAATCATTGCCTCAATTTCTGACATTAAGTTTGGAAAGGATGGAAGACATATTCTTAGTCAGCGATTACATGAATCTCAAGGTTTTAAGTCCGTTGCTGCATTTTATGTCTGTATTTTTAGTTCGGCTAGAATGCTTACGACAAGGAACATGTATTTTCAGCAGTTTTCAGTTTATTTTTTTGAAAAAAAGTTATTTTTTATGAGAATTAAGTCTCGTCTTTTTAAAAGTACCATCTCAGTACCTAACATCATATCATATTTGAATTTTGGAAGTTCATCTCTTGTGGTTTTAGATCATCTTATTGAAATGTTCGTTGATGGAGTCAATCACTTTTGTGTAATATGGTTTTCGAAATAATGACACTATTCAACTGCTTTCCAATGTTTTTTTATGTATCAGCATGTAGAATGCTTGCTTCAAATTTATTCATCATGTTTCTTATTTTTCCTTTCATAGTATTACTGCTTGTACGTCTGTTTTGTGTCGGCTGTGGAATATAAATATGGATTCAGGTCCTGTTGATTCTTTTCAGGTTCACGAGTATTTGAGACCAGAGATATGTATAATTGTATAAGCTCAAGGGAAAATATGTGTGACAGAAATGGTTTTTAATTGTTGATTGTGCTTGATGTAGCTTTGCGACTTGTACGAAAATGACTCCATATTAGATAAGTTCGAGTGTTGTTTAAGTGGAGATGGACTTGGTGTTGCTACAGGTTCCTACAGGTCTGTTCTGCTACATTGTTCAACATAAATATTTGTTATATTTCTTGGGAGTATCTAATTATCCTCTTTGTATGTTATAGCAATTTGTTTCGTGTGTTTGGTTGTGCTGCTGGAAGCTCTGAGGCTACAACATTGGAAGCAATTTGTTCTGTGTGCTTGGTTTTGTGCGTTGGCCCATGCCTTCTTCCACGTGCTCCCCGCCGGAAATCCCCTTCCAACTTCATGCCCTGAATCGATCCAAGCTCCTCCAAGCTGTCTGCCACCATCTCGTTGCCTCTTTTAGACCTCTCCATGGTTTCGTCTTCCTCCAGGACGGCTCTCTGTGTCTTCTTTTCTTTTCATTCCCATTTCCCATTGTTGATTTTCGTCGTCAGTTGCGTGTTCCGTGTTCTCTACTGCCAGGGAGGTGAGGAAGAGACTCGCTACTGCTCTGATCATGCCTTGCTGTTCAGGTATGACCAATTGAGTCATTCAGATTGAGTATAGTCAGCATAAATATCAAAATCTTCACATACAGCTACTAACCATCATCAACAACTTGCCAACCTTCTAATGGAGTTTTTTTGCTTTGGTATGGGAATACATCGAAGAAGGAAGAGGTAGGAGATAAACTTTTCATGGGGACATCAATAATTAATGGATGGAAAGAAATTATCACGTAGGTCACTGTACAACAGGTGTAGGAGAGTCAATGTGGCTTAGGGCAGCGGGCGACAATTGAAGTAAGAAGAAAAAAGTCACCGCAAATTCATATTAACCTATTTACTCTTATTAATAGAATGGAAAATTAGGAGTCAGGCTCCCAGGCGAAAAGCAAGAGATTTACCGATTAAAATATAATAAAGATTTTTAAAAATAAATAAAATTAGTATTGTCTATGTACTCATTTAATTAAAATTTATTTTCACGTATCTCATTATTCAACGATAGTTTATCCATAAATTTAGAAGTTATCTCTAATAAAGTTCACACATGGCATAACATCTTGCATAGTTATCGGCAAAGCTCTCTACTGCTGTTTCTCAACTATCTAGAAACCCAAACAAATATAAATGGCTAGATTGGTTTCTAATAGAAATTCTTCTCTTTATCAAACCCAAAAATAAATACTAAATTGATTACAATTAATAAATAGTAAAATATAGTAGCAATATATAAGAGAAGACTTATTAAACAAAGAATGAAATAATGAAGAAAGATAAGACCTAAATTTACAGCGTCAACAACTAAGTCAAGGCTTGCTCCAACATTTGAGAGTATAAATCGTAACAAGTGATCCCAGGTAAGAAGATAAATTAACCGATTATAAATAAACAATGCCTAATACGATAAGAAAATATTCACAAATGAAAATCGACGAATGTGTAACAAAGCAAAAAATACATTAAGTGAGAAATGAAATAATGTGAGCAAATTAATGAATACATAGAGATCTCACCCGATTATCATTTTGTATCCCTGCAAACATATAGAATGAGTTTTAGTAAGGTAAAGACCAATAAATATGAATTATGAACAAATAATAATAAACTAGAAAGATTTGAGACTTGCTTCCATTAGTTGATATCGAAACAATAGCCTTTGTTCAAAGGTACAGTTCTAAATGGAAAATAACCCTATGTCTACAGGTTAGACCACCATTGAATCAAAGTTCTATGCCAACATATTGGAGAATCAGAGTCTTGTCTCTTATTTTGTTAAAATAAAAGGATATCGAAGGAGGTGACAATTTTACTTTTGATATTTGCCCGATGCCTAATATGCCCATTTATGTAAACAATTTTAACATTTTCCATTCACACATAATGGATGAATTATTTATCATGGGTGTACAACAAAAGGTTGTCTTTTCAGTACCTGAATTTGTCTTGGAAGGTTGAAGAAGAGAGATTTTGAAGAGATCTAGTAAAAACTGCAGATCTCGGCAATACTAGTATAAATAAATATATAATATATAATAGATGCAATATATGTGAAATTTTAGTTTAAATTAACATTCAAGTTAATATTTTTATTCATAAAACCATAATTAGATGATCCTTTTAACTAATGACACCTAATTTTATATATTTTGTATAATAGTTATATATTTTTGTCTTCTAATTCTATTTTTTAATATAATTTATGAAATTTACACTAAACAAATACAATTAGGAAGCACAAAAATAATAAGTTTTAAACTTTATACAATGCGTATGTATGTGTGTGTGTATATATATATATATTAATAATTTATATAAATTATCTACATTAAATAACCTATATCAAAAGTTTACATTGACTTGAAAAACTTATTTATAGCGAATGATTTTATCTAAAAATATAACAACAAACATTTATATAGTAACATAAATTTTAAAGGAATATTTGTATAAAATATTTATTTCTTTATAAAAAATAATTATATATATATATAGATAGATTTTCTGCATTGTGCTGCCATTGTTTGGCAGCGCATTGTAGTGTATGAAATCTAGGCCACTGGATTAAAATCCAGCTGGCCCAGATTTCACAGGCTCACACCCCTGAGACCCGCCTGCCCTACCACCCCTACCCCCTTGCCCACCCCAAACCACCGCGGCCCCCCATCCTGCCTTGCCGGCGTCCTCCCCCTGCCCTAGCCTGCCACTGCGCCCCCTTGGGCGTTCCCCCCTCCCGGTTGCAAGGTTTGCACCTAGCAGGGCGGTGGAGGGGGTGAGGGGCTCCATGGTAAGATTTTGATTTCAGAACTGTCCACGGACATTACTTGGAGCTCGACGGACAAGTCAGACAATGACTCGATCAGACAAATTTTGTCCGACCAAACTTTCGGACAGACGTGGATAACAGCTTGTCCAACGTTCGTCTAACCGATGCCCACCCCTACATATGAAAGTTTGCTCTCATAGCCAATTTATTGTAGTTATATTTTAGACCAATAACGTTTGTTACTGACTTTTTTATATTATATGTAGGAGATAATAATGAGTTGGATGTGCTAGCCTGAACGAAGGAGCAATAATGTTGCTTGCACACACATGTTAGCCGATAGAGTGGTTAATATTTTGTTTATGATGTTATTACATTGAGAATGATGTGATTAAATGCTAAGACAAGGTGATATAATGTGATTAAATGCTAAGACAAGGTGATATGATGTAATTAAATGCTAAAAAATGATGATATGATGTGAAATATGAATAGAGTTTGCAGTATATTAGATTTTGTGTAAATGAAGTTGTTTGATATATAAATATATATATTTGCATATGTTGATTTAAGAGGGTGGCCCCTAATGGCATTTTTAGAGGAGATTCTATCCATTTTATTTTAGAATTTTTATTGATTTATCACAATTTTTATTATTGTGTAAATTAGCTTGCATGTCATTTATATATTATCATGTTAGGGTTTTATCTATTCATCCATACATGGTGAGTTGTATCTTCATCTTAAGACACCGAAATTAGATCCGTATGAATTAGGTTCAAGTTAGGCAACTTTACTGGGGCTCGTAACATGCCGATTCGATTTACGAGAGTAAACCGGATTTTGGATATTAGGATGGCCCATCTCCTCAAGATATTGGAAGCATATGGTTTTGTTGTACTGTTTAGGTTTGTTTTATTCTTGAGATTTCTCCGCGATGCTCTGCTTCTTACTGGTTTTTGAGGTTTCTCCATGTTTCTGTCCTGTGTCCCCTTATCTGACGATTTCATTTACTTCAACAGTGTTTTTGGCCTACTTCGGCTGTGTTTCTACAAAAGATCCCAGTTATTGGTTGGATATTCCAGCAGCCATTTGTTACATCGGTAACGACAGTATCTTGATATGATTAATGATTTGTTACTTAAAAGTTTTTCTTCATTTCTTCTTGCTATCGCCTGTATACTGGTATGAATCTTCTCGCTCGTGCAGCTTTTTGGTCGCTACAGAACGAAGAGAGTTCCAGTTTAATTACCAGTTACAGTTATTAAGGAATTTCTGCCTGCAAACTACTTGTCTTCTTACATGATGACGAAAAAAAATGTCGTTTTAACTTCTTCACTGCATTGTGCGGCCTGCAAAAATGTGTTCCATATATTTTGTTTGGAAATATTCCAGTTTAATTTTGAAACGTTTCGATTTTTTTTCACATATATATATATATTTTAACAGATTTGTGATTTCTTTGACAAATTTGTTACATATGAGAGAAGTACTTCATTAGTTTCTCTATGATGTTCACACAAGACAGTATTGTACATGCTTTTCTAGGAGATAGATTGTGAATTATCATCCTTATCATCATCATTTATCTTCCAGCTCGCAAAGAATTTTGATCGGGGATGCGAGGTATGTTTCCTTCCCTTCATCCAATCTGATGTCTGTTGTTTTAAGGTAAAAATGGAGTAACTCATTTCATTTATTGTTGCTCTGAAGTGTATTAACTAATCATGTTCAAAATTTAGCTTGAATGTGAACAAATTATGACAGATTATGATCAGAACATCATGAAAGCCTTGTATACTGAACCAAACTTCTTTTCTTCCATCACATAGCATTGTATGCATATTTCACTTTTATTTCTTAAACATATAAGATCATCAATCAAGGAATAGATTATATATCAAAACAATGGCTGGCCAATTGGCTCAAGCACGGTTGTGCTTGTTAACAACATAGGTGAAAGCCCTGTACATCTGCAACAGCTGCTGCAAATCACTGTTCTCCCTGCTCAACAAGCTCCCATGTCCGCTCTTCTCCAAACCCCCTGGCACAATTCCAACCCGCCGGACACCAACAAGAGCTCGCCGAGCTTGCCGAACGACCCGGCAGCGCAGGCAGCCTCCGACGCCTTCAACTGTGTGGCTGCCTGATTGTCGGCCCTGGTGCAGATTTGGAGCTCGGTATTGGCCAAATCGGAGCAGGCCACTCTGCTCAGCCGGCCGATAAGGTCCACCGTGGTGGTAGTGTGGATCAAGGCCAGCCTGGTGGTGATCTTCAGAATGCCCATCAGCTCCGTTTGGTTGCTCTCTGGCTCCGCCTGATGGGTGCTGGTGCAAAAGTGATGTCGAACTTGGCATTGTACTTGGCCGCCCTCGTGCACACCTTGGTGATGTAGGTGAGGCCGCGGGCGTCGGCCACGACGGGGAGGGCGAGAAGGGAAGGAGGAAGATAAGGCGGCTTGATGGTTTGGCCGCCATTGTTTTGTGTGTTAGGGTTTTGGGGGAGGGGTACGTGAAATATTAGTGTGCATGGCTTTGCATGGGGTTCAAGGTTTTATATGAGTAAGAGGAGGGGCTAAATTTGGAGGGGGTATGGGAATGGCTGGTTGAGAATATTTGGTGGGGATGAGATCAAAAAGCTGTATCTGATTTGGTTGTCCTTTATTTTGTTAAAATTAAGAGTTTTTTAACCAAATACAACATTTTTAGTTTATTTAGCATCATACAATGTGAAAAACCCATATCTTGAATTGTTATTTAACTGTTTTTATTTCCCAGTTAGCTAGCCAATTTTACCGCCTTCAAGGAATGAGCCTTATATACATTGAGCTAACTCCCGTATAGTTTATATGAGTTATAATTTTTATTTAAAAAAATTTAACGGGTCTTACGACTTAAAATTTAGATAGATAAATAGTTAAATAAATAATGAGGATAATTATACATTTTAACTCAATATAATATTTCTGACCATTTCATCTTAATAATAAAAATAATTGTAAGTAATAAAAATTAATTTTAAAATATCTATTAACTAGTATATTTTTAAAAAAATTATAAATAGGTCATATTCATGTAAAAAATAAAATAAAAGTTTATCACCCTCCTACTTATACGCACTCTACTTTTCATACATATAAATTTTATTTTATAAGATTCCTTAAAAATAGGTGAAATTAAATGTGTAGCTCATCTAAGGCGCCTTGATTTTTCCCTTGAGGTATATATAGTAAGTAAAAAATCTACTAAAAATAGATGCTAAATTGGATCCAGCTAAATATATATACAGCATACTGATTTATAATAATTTAAAACAAGAAAAGGAGATTAGATTAGATTAGATTAGACATTCTAATTTGAAGATCTAGGGAAGCTATGATATGCACTAATTCAGTTTTGACCGGCTCAGACTCGGCTTTATAGAGAGCTGTTCTACGCTGATTGGTTGGATTGATAGAGGAATGGGTCCCCAACTTATAATTAATTTTTAGCTTCATTTAGGCTGAATTCCCTGGTGAAGATATAAATAATGAAGAAAATTTTTAATAAGTTTAATTTATATTTGTGTCTGTATAAAAATTAATAATAATATTTTGAGTCAATTTGTAATCTACTAAAGTAATAACAGAGTCGAGTCAACTCGAAGTTGACACATTTTGCCGTATTATATGGCTGAGCCAATGAGATCATGTTGGACATCTATTGGATGTATTTTTATTAACTTTAGATTAGGACAAGAAAATTTAGTATAAGATATTGATAACTTCTTTCACTTTCAAAACAGATAGATCTAAATTGACAACTATGCAACATAATTAGCTAGAAATTAAGAGAGGTGAACATAGTAGAGAAAGCAAAGTTGAAAGCACCCTTAATACTTCACATTCCCATCATCAAATATGCATATTATGCATTCAAAAGATGAGTGATTGACAAAGCAATAGAACAAAGCTGCATTAGATTTCCAGTATCTTTCTTCAATGGAGAAGCACCACCACCGCTCTCTGTGAATCGCTCCTCACAGGTCAACGCATCATCATAAGCAGCACTTACCCATATATTGGCATCCTCCAAGCTCTTCACCAGGGAAGTTCTGATGGGCGTCTTCAATGTTTGCATGGCTTCTGAATACACCTCTTAGCACTGCAACAACGTCTCCTTGGTGTATTCCTCGGGTGCTTTCTTCAAAAGGTTTTGTATACATTTCATGGTGTTGGTGGAGTTGATCAAGGCCAAGTTTCTTGATATGGCTCCCGGTTTCTAGAGATTAGCAGAGCGGCTTGTTGACACTGCTCGAAGAGAGGTGACACAAAAATTGTAGCTCAGGTTGGGATTGGATAGAGCTGCCTTCTTACATGATTCTTTGACGAACTTAGCCCCTTTAACAGTGGAGGCCAAAGATAGTTGGATTGAACGGAACAAAAGGAAGAGGAAGAGATGGGTGATTGACGGGCATTTTATGGTGTTTCTTTGTTGCAAACTTATTTTCCAACAATTTTTGCAAGTGGGCCTAGCTGCATGCTTCTTGCCGTCGTGTAGTGGAGTTAGCAGTAAAACGGCAATTGGACATGGATGGGAAGTTTATTTGGATCTCTGTTGCAAAAGAAATGTTGAGGGAGACAGAAAAGGATAATGACTTCTACATCCTCTCTGTCAATCTCCTAACCATAACAAATAAGAGAGGATTATGATCAACGATTAAAGGTTAATCCAGTTTTTTTCCAAATCTTCGTTTTTTGTCTCCAAGTAGATTGAGATAATTGCCCCCAGGGTAAATTGATAGTAGCATGATTGTGAATTCCCTGTTAGGAGAGCCAAGTACGAATTCCCAGCTGCAATATTTTTAAGTCAATTGGAAATGCAAAATCTACCACACCAACTGCAGTTTAATTGGGGAAATAATGGCAATTTGCCTAAACAAGAGGTATAGGGAAAGAGTAAATAAGATTAAGTATCTATAACAATGTTTTTACTATACCTCTTTTCCTGCTATCAACCAAGGGCAGAAACACCATGTGCACCCAGTTGATTTTGTTACATTCCTATCCACTCAAAACTTCCTGTCTGAAATTTAAAAGATCTTAAGTGGCCGGCTTTCTCTCTCACCTTCCCACACCATTAAGCAAAGATATCAGCAATCATCTTCCTCCATTGCACAAAGCTCGATAGAGAGCTTCGCGCCACTAAAAAAATAGGATCATGCGCAAATAGCAGATTATTTCTCATCTTTGTATTCCGGATTTTCCCTCAAAATGACGAAGCCTTCTAGCACGGGAGACAGAGGAATGTACCTGCAATGGTCAGTGCCAGCTTTTTTAACAAATCGTTACCCAAACACAATTGATTTGGATATTTTCTTTAAAAGATGCAATCCTAGATGCCATTAATAAAAACGATGGAATGCATACTTCTCAGTGGCCAGCTCAGCTCGGTCTCCAGCAGCGAGTAGAACAGGTGTTGAATGAGTCTGGAACCCCGTGATTGTCTTTGGCCGGCCAGCCTGACCTACCACATCTACTGCTTGGCCAACCCGAACTGGTACAGTCAAGGGTTTAAGATTCTCGTCCACAGTCATCAGCATCCTTGGCTATAATATACAAACAAAAATGGAGCATACATTTCAAAGAGAAAGAGGACGCAAAATTTGAATCATCCAGTTCTAAAATTTACCTGCATAGCAAGGACGAGGAAGTAAAGCACATAATGATATTTTCCCAATATAATCGTTTTCATATCCAGGCAAGCATGCAACATGATAGTGAGTCCTGCCAGGGCAGTTCTGTAGATATTTTTGCAGTTTGGTCAGGCAAACAATCAAACAGAAGGAAAAACCACAAATGATAAAAAAATAAAAAGTCTCTTACGGGGATAGTAGGAAACGATCAGAATGGTGAGGGGAGAGAGTCAACAACCCCTTTCCCAAATGAATAAGACCTTGAGCAATTCGAACCTGCAAAGGCATTTAATTAAGAGCAATGCCTCCAAAACTTTTATACAGAATAATGGAAAACCTAAATGCACGTAAAAAAAAACTTACACAAAATAGAAGAGTGGCCTCTTTGTAATAGTAGCTTGAGAGATTTCGAAGCATGCCTGCAATGCGAGCATTGTTGGTGCCAGCACCTATCAAACCCAGGGCAATGATTGCCGACTGCAAAAGTCAAACCATCTCAATCAATTACCACACTAAAGATATAACCAGATAAAAAGTTTTTTCAAAACTATTTGTACTTGCTATAGAATAACAGACCATTGCTACTTCAGAATCTGTATCATGGCTGAGCCTGCTAAGCGTATCCATCACATTCACCTAAAGACAAATAGAAAATAACAAAAATTTCAAAAGTGCGGTTCCAAATTACCAACAAACATACTATGAAGTAAACTGATTAATCTTCAATCATCTATTGAAAGAAAATAAACAGGAGCCAAAGAAGAATCACCTTCGGATTTGATATGCAGAGAAGACCAAGAGCCAATGGTACAGCTCGTCGTATATTCTGCTCTCCATATTGCAAAAGATGCTCCAAGGATCGGATAGCCATCTCAAGACCCAATTCTTCTGCCATGGCCACAAGAGCAATCCCGAGCACTGCAGGTCCTTGATGTGCTTCCGCTTTATCAAGGTGCTGTGCACAATGTCCCAGAAGCTTTTGAACCTGCAGATATCCCAAGATCCAACACAACCAGTCAATGAAAAATTCTGCAGGAAGGAGACAATAAGAAAATAAAAGGAGAAAATAAACCCATCAAACCTTAAGCACATCGCCTGTTCCAGCGTATGCAAGAGATAAAAGAGTCATGTCACAGTATTTTCGGATTTTTTCGCTGAAAGTTTTGGAGACCTCTGCAGAAGGTTCCACACTTTCCTGTGAAAGATAAAATTTGCTGTTAGAATTTAGGCATCTTCACACAAACTTCTAACATTGACATCATGTATAGTACCATATCAATCTCAACTCAATGTAGTCATCACCTTAACAAAGATCTGTCTTTCTCCATTCAAACCAACTCCATGTTGTCACAAATAAAGCTACATTACTTCAGCTGTCAATTTTAATCCTACTAATTGTATATTCATCCTCTAAATTGTAAAGCTCATTTGTACCATCTGGAAAGTAGTGTAAATTTGGCATAGGCTACACTAGCTACTATTCCTCCTTACTTAGTCCTAACATCTTCACTCTAGAAATACACAACAACAACAACAATAACACACAAAAAAAGGAAATCAAGATCCACATGGCTTTATCTACAACGTTGATAAAGCTTAATGAAATTCATAAATACATCATAACACATTGTTGTTCTGTTAGTTCCATGTAACTTCAAAGATCTACAAAATCCTTTTATCTCTAGCAACCCAAAGCTATTCTCCAACATATGAAAAAGACGTCAAGACATCAAATTAACGCTTATTATGGGGCCTACAAATAATAAAAAGCTGCAGCACAAAAGCACACCTGCTTTCCAAGGTACAGAAGGCCAAGTCCTAGAGGTAGAAAACGAACAAGGGAATCCGACAGTTCACTTTCATTACGGTCCATCAGGGAGAAGATGATTGACTGTGCAACTTCTTCATTGCAAGAACCAACATACACTAGACCCAGTGAGAGTGCGGTAAATGCAATGACATCAAGGGGGGCTTTTGGATCGGAGAGGACAGGAGATAGCAGGTTTCTGACCTGAAATAGAACGGCAAATGGGAATAAAAATCATCTTTTGTAAAACACCCCCAAACATTAGAAACGAAAAAGTAAGTACCGTCTCATTCTGTGAACCAGCATAGGCAAGGCCTAGACCCATTATTGACCCTATACGAATAGCTGGGTCCTCTTTGTTTACAGATTCTGTTAGTAAAGCCAAGGCCTGAGGCACAAGTGAGTGTAAGGCAAACAAAAAAACTAAAACAAAAAAGATTGCAAAACATGAAGTAAAAGGGAACCGACAGGATCACATTCGTTCATTATTCCACACGTCACAATTCCAACAGCCAGTTGAGAACCAGCCAAGACAGCACTCTCAGTGCTATGAAAATACTTGTCGATCTGAGAAAGACCGTTGTCAGCATCCCACAGAAAAATCAAACCCTGGCAAAAAAATGTCCGTCAACTTCCTTCGCAAATCAAAGCAAACAAGTAACCACTCCAACTCAAAAGAATCACATTCCTTTATAACAAGAACAGTTTCCTGAAAAAGAATACAAGTTATACTCACCATGCTTGCTGCAGCACTTGCCCTCCCGTGTTCCTTATTTTTAAAAAGCCAGGTTCCAGTAGGACCACCACTTGAAACATCAGATGCAACAGTCATTAACTTATCCTGATGTACCAGAGTAAAGGAGATAAGTAAGATTCCACAGACAGGAACAAAATCAAGAAATCCAAACAGATCACCGCAAAAATAACCTGTCCAAATCCAGCATTTACAAATGCATTGACAAATGTAGCCGCTAGGTTCTGTCTAGCTGAATCACCACTAGTACTAGAGCTACCCCGTCCATCAATTAAGTGGGCCTAATTTCCCATTAAAGAAATGTTAATTAAAGCACACTATCAGCCAAACAGATAGTGTTTAATGACAACATTCACTCGCAAACCTTGTAGATGTCTTCTGGAGATTTAGGCTCCATGACTTCAATATCACGTGCCAGAGCTAGATAGCCATCAGTTAATTTGCCGTTATTGAGAAGCTCCTGAAGTTGTTCTCTCTCATCATCATTTGGAATGATGTCCATATCAAGTATCAACTTATAACCCTGAATCATTAACCAGCCAATCAACCAAAAGAATGGCTAAGAGTTGAAGGACAGTAAAACTTTACACATGACAATTAGAAGCTTGAAGATGCAGTATAATGCGAGGTTTGGGAATGAAAACTACACATACATGAGCGAGCAATAATGTAACAGAATTGCTGCTTCTGGATAAATCATTACAGGACAAAGAACCTTCTTTATATTCTGCAAAAGAAAAAGGCAGTGAGATTTAAACCGGAATGTATGCAACTAAAAGAAAACATATATAGCTTCAATTAAATAAATAAAAAACCTGAATGTTATATCTTGTGCAAGAGCAATACGGAGAGCACTAGCATACTCCCCAAACTTGTGATAGATTGTGTAGGCTATGTCCAATACCAACATATCATCTGGTCCAGGAAGGTAACTGATGGAGGACAGTATATAGAAAAGGAGAGAGTTAGAGAAGGGAAACGATAGTTGGAACTCACCAATAAGCCATGGGAGAGAACAAAAGAAAAGTGTACTTGAACCACCAAGAAATATAATTTTACTTCAATAACCAACAATTAAACTCAAGTCTTTTTAACAATGTATAAATAGAAGAATAAAGAGACCCAATCACACATGGAAAGAACTAAACAGAAGTTTCTTAGTACTAGAAATCTAGATTGAAGTGAAAAACTATTAAATATAAAATGCTAAACTATATATTCCCGCTTCAAGTAAAACTTGTCCTGCAACAGAAACTGCAGCAAATGCTTTGTCAAGCTCAGCAGGTTTGTCCTTAAATACATTTACATAGAACCAACATAGCATTCAACATTATAGTACAGGTTCGAAGGTCCATTAACCGGTGGCTCGGGCAGGACCAGAAGATCAATAATTCAAATCCCAATTGCTGGAGTTTCGCCAGCTCAATCAAAAGCAAATTGAATAATAATTAAAATGAATAATAAGTTCACAGTATAAGAACATACTGAAAGCTAACACCTAAAAATCGACGCAAAACATTTCTTCAACTGCATTAGAAAAAACAAACTCACCTTACTAATAATTATAATAAATTCAAGCATAATATTACCTGGACCCACTCATAAGGTACAGACATGTTCTCTTATAATTTGTAGAATCAACCACATCAATTAGAATATCAAGGTCTTCCACCTGCATACAAATCAGAATACATTTTTATAAAAATAGTCCAGGATAAACATGGAAAAAAAGAGACCTTAAAACTTACTTCCATCAACAGATCTACTGCCTCAGGTTCTGCATTGTGCTGGAAAAAAAAGTACAAGGTTTAAGAGAACAATTGACTAAGAGTTTAACGTATACTAACTTTGCAAAATCATTTAATTCCAAGCATTTACAGCAAATGACAGTGAAAATACCTTCATGTGGAAAGTAACAATTTTTTGTACTAAATCCATAAGGTCTTCAACTGGAGCATCATCAAGTTGCTGCAAAGACTCAAATAGTATGAGAAACAATTAAAAAATGTCAGCCAACAATTGGCAAGTACTAAATCTAACATGACGAGAAATTAGTCATTTCGAATAAATAATCAACTATCAGTATTTCAACTGAAAAGGTTCATTTTTTATAACCAAGCAGATACTGAGAAAGGTAAAATTTCAAACCTGTCGCTTAGTAAACTCTTGGGCAATTTCTCCAGCAAGGTTCCTGATATAAGCAAAAGATTAAATCAGAATACACAATGTTATAGATGCACAGTTAATATTTTACTTCAAAAGGCAAACAATGAATGAACCTAGGAAGTAAATAGACGACGATCAAAAGAGTGGTGCTTTGGCATGCATCTTTGCCATTAGAACATAAGTTGCACGCAAGCATCACTCCCTTGGATGGATGGGCCCAATATAGATTCCAAATAGGTGATGGTTTCAAGAGATAAGAGATTTTCTTGTGTAAATCCTGTGTCTCATTTGACAACTCTTGACGATTCATCTCATGATAAACTTTTGACTATTTCTGTGGGATCCACCAAAATTAGTCACATCCAATACCTATCTACTAAAAAAAAGTCCCAATATATTTGTAGAAATGTGTTTACGATCTTCAACTAAGTTTTAACCATTTTGAAGGGATGACTTAGGCCCGTCAAGTTGTATTTAGATTGGGTCACTATAGATGGTATCAAAGCCACAGGATCATATTGGATGGCGGGGTAGATAGAAATATTGGCATGGGCTAGGCACATGGGTCAAGAAGAGGAATCTCGAGAACAAAATATTTTATGGTGGATGGGATGTGAAATCCCCAAAAATTAGTCTTATATTTAATACTTACTAAGGTAAGATTCGGTATATTAGTGGGGATGTGTTTATAATCTTCAACTAGGCTTAACCATTTTTTAAGGATGACTTGGGCTCATCAGGTTGCATTTGGGCCAGATCATTACAATTTTAAAAATTATGTCAACGAAAAAATGAGTGTATCTCATACGTCAAATTTGATGTAAAGTTAGCAGATTCCCACAATCCACGGTGTTATTGTCAACTCATATATGGCCTAACTTATATACACTGTCAAAATAAGGGGTGTTTAATGAATTATGCTCTCTGCCAAGATTATAAAATACTGAACAGAAATGCATACCACAGTTACACATAAGATTAAGCTTAAAATTCGTATGCGACTTTCCTCTACAACAAACTTGTCTAGGGTACTTGTTAAATAGGGCCAT
Source organism: Piper betle (assembly GCA_033002965.1). Taxonomy (NCBI): domain Eukaryota; kingdom Viridiplantae; phylum Streptophyta; class Magnoliopsida; order Piperales; family Piperaceae; genus Piper; species Piper betle. The sequence continues at coordinate 105,106 of JAURVB010006236.1, read as the reverse complement.
CACATATAGGAAGACTAAATTGGAACTACGAGACACCAATTTTGGGTCAACTAGGGTGTGTGATAACCGCCATCTAAGCATATTGATTTCAATGTTTAAAATCAATTACCTAGAGTATAATTTATACTTGAATCAGCCAGGGCTCACATGTTAAGCCTTAGAAATAAAAGAAGCCATCAAATATGAGAATTAGCAATTTTCAACCTCATCGAACATGTGAAACTTACCAATCTACCATCACCACGTTTTAAATCTTTAAAAGAAACAAAGTATATTCCTACCACAGCTGACAGGTTTAAGGAAGACAAACAGGTGTCGTTTAAAGAATTAATAACAAACTGCATATGAAATATAACAGGCATGGAACATGAAACATGACTTAAGGTACAAAAACCAAGATCCTGAAAAATCTATTACAACGTTGCGTGCCTTTAAAGTGATACTTTGATGATTGTTATTGGCAATAAGTATATGCCCAAAGTGACTTTGAGGATAATAATTTTATGCTTCTATAAGAAGACTTCTAGCAATTCACCAATTACACACTCACTCTTTTGTTGATATACCAATTAAGCCACCCACATAGTGAAAATTACTAGCTCCCAGTAAAACATACCTCACATATTCATGCCCCCATGACCCTATATCACCATCAGACCCTAGTAGTCTAAACTTCAAACTTTCCTGCAACCAAACATGCAAAAAATAAAATCAAAATCACTATTAAAACTCTTGCATTCCTAATTGATTAGAAATTAGCCAAAAAAACTACCAAGACTGAATACTTCACACACACACACACACAAAGATTATGCTAACACTGTTTTGACAAGGACACATAACATTGCTGGCTTACGGGCAAAAATACATCAAAAACTTATATGGTCCGATAGAGCTGCTCAAACATACCCTTTCACCTTCTTCGGACATTGTCAATGCCAAAACAGAAAGTATATCAGCAAGATATTTCTGCAACAGGCAACAAAAAATATCTCTGAGCCAGATGTAAGTCATGAACAATAAATTCACGCACAAGAGAGGACAGAATTACATAAGTATATTAACTTAAAGGAGAAAGAACAGAAAAGACAGCTTACTTTCAGGTCTAATTCTGGCATTGTCTCATAGAAGGACTTGAGAGTGCCATAATGTGGTCGGAGAAATTTTAATGGTTTTGGCACCGAAGTCATTGAACTAGTAGCTGTACGGATTTCTTGTCTACAAGAAAAAAAAACATAGTTATGCTTTACAACTCGTCATGCTAGTGCACACACAGTTGTCAATTACGCATTTAAGAAAACGTCTGTGCTATATGCCAAGCTCCACCAAGAACACTTAATCAGAGAACACTACAGCATAAATAACTGATAATTTTGCTTGCAGAGAACCAATACTATCTGCACGAGTAGACCAATACCCATCATTGACCAAAAAAGCTAAACGACAACATCTAAACCAAGCGGCACACCAACCTCCTCATTCACCCTTTTATTATAATCTTATTAATTAAACCAGGCACAGTACACTACTTAACTCAGAAAAACCCTAATCCATAATTTGAATAACAAGCAGTCCATCATTATTTCGATAACAACCATCTTACATGCCCACCAACTATCCCCACTCCAAATTTGAAAGTCAAGCGGCAAATTATTTTAACAGTGAACCCCAATCCAACCAAACTATTCAATGCATTACCTTAGAAAAAAAACAACTTGATCCAAACATAAAACGAAAAAAACAACAACTAAATTAGAAATCAGGCATCGTGCATACCAATCAATTATACTGAATCCAAATTGAAAGCCAAAAATTCTATAAACAGTAGCAAATGAAAGACGAGCCGCCCTTTTTTTCCAAGTAAACCACAATCAACACGGCATCTTAAACAAAGTAATCCACACTTGAAACAAGAAAATCAGTTCAAAGACACAATCTTTAACCAAAAAACACAACCTCATGCTCTCGAGGGCAAGCTTCTGCACGCCGGGGTCGGCGTCCTGCACCCGCTCCACGTACACCTCCAGCTGCTGCTTCAACGCCAGATCCTCATCCGACTGAAACAAAAACGGAGAAAATAAAAACAGCAGCACCATCAGCACCGATCCCCGCCCCCCACCCACGGGGCCGTCAACGCAACCCTAACGAGATCAAGTCGGAATGATTACCAGATCTTCCTCCTTCTTCTCGTCCTTCTTCTTCTTGGGATCCTTGGACGGAACCTTGGTCGCCGCCTGCTCCCTAGCCGGAGCCGCGCCGTCGCCACCGCCGCCGCCCATCGATCGAGGTTGGGAGAGGAGTGAAGGCGATCCAAGCTTCTACTGGTGGTGGCCCACTTGATCCTCCCCCCGTCCCAATATATAGATATATATATATATATATAAATAGAGTATTTTATTTGGACCGTCCGATCATAAGGACGGTCCAAATTAAACATTCTAGAAACATCCTCCTTCAACGCCACGCCCTCCGACTAGCGCCGGCGAATCCGCTGGGGTTCGATGCGCACCGGCTTTTGCTTGCCTTCGCCGTACTTTTCTGTGTTTTTTTACGAACGCCGCCCGATTGCTGTCCTCCTCCTTCCACAGTAAGCCCGCTGCGGTGGTGGCCGGTGATGTCGCCGCCGGATGTGGTCGTGGAATGGGTAACAGTGGGTTGTTTTAGTTCTTTTTGACAATTTCTTGGCTGCCTGCCGCGTTTGCAACATCGAAGAAACCAGTGCAAGAGAAGGCATTTTGAAAGAGGTTGGATGCCATAAACAGGTTAAACTTCGTAGCACTGATCTTTGCAATTTTTTTTTAATTTTTTTGACAAGATAAACATAATATTTATTTACAAGAAATGACTCTTTAGCTCAAATATGGTAGAGCACTTGGTAGTTATCATTAGCATACTTGACATACTTCCAAGGAGGTGATGGTTTGTAGTTTAAAATTTTCATTTTTGAACATGAATTAGGGGGAAAGTGATTTCAATGCCACTGCAATTTAGATGTGCTTGATCATTGATCAATTTGCAATGAAACTGGAATGACATTTGAGGGAAATATCATATGTAGATACCATTATTCAACATTTGATTTACATTATATGTAAAAATTCAGTATTTTTTGAGGAACTTGGTGGATTTGAACCACCACCTTCTCAAGATCAAGGCGTAGTCCTCTAACCATTTGAGCTAAAGGTCCAAAAAGTGGCATTTTATTTTAGAGGGATGCTGAATTTACACAACAATGCTCTGTACTTGTATATTGCACAAAGGAAAAAATTAAGCTCATAAGCCAATCATGTAATCCAAGTCTAAAAAACCCACAAAAGAGTGTAGCTCCCATCCTGGCAGCTGTTCACATGAACGTAGCACTCCTCTCGGGTTTTGGGGTCTTTCTTGAGCCCCGAGATTCATGAGTTGTTCGGGCAAGTTCCCGATCAACTTCAGATGCTGCACAAAATGGCACCAGTTCTTCTTGCGCATCCGGCTGTGTTCTCCCAAAAATGTTCTCAACTTGAAGCCATAGTTCTAAGCACTCAACGCTAGGCCAGTAGCTTGGTATGCTCAAATCAGATGAATATAGAGCAGATGAAACTGTAACTCTTTATGCTAATAGTTCTCTCTAGAAAACAAAAAAAAACAATTTGAGGAACTGTGAACGAACACAGAAGTTTTGGTACTCAAATCAGAGCAATACCGAGTACATGAAATTTCAACCATAAGCAAACACTTGCCACACTAGCACAAAATAAAAAATCTAAATTTACTTAGGTGTGCATGAGATGAAGAGGCTTATTATGCATATGGTCTTTCCTATGCCCGTTATACACGAATACCATAGTCTTTCAGACACAAACAAATCAAGCAAGCTGAAAGCAAAGAATCAATATAAACAACTTGAAATGCTTTAAATTGCACAATTAATAGGGAATTGCAATTAAATTGCCTTATTGGTGGCGTGGCCAGATCTACCCACTCCTTTAAAATAAAAAAAGTTTTTGCACGGCTTGATCTGGTTACCGTTGGCCAAGTTCGCCCATCGCGGGATGGACCTAGCCGTCCCTGACCAGATTCTAGTTGGGGGACGTCTAGGCCCAGCCAGCAGCAATCAGATCCGGCCACTGTGAGATTTAAAAAAAAAGTTTCAGGTGCGGCTAGAATTCGCCACCGCCAGCCAAGTTCGGCCACTGCGGGCTAGAACTAGATCTGGTTGGCGGGCGGCCATGTCCAGCCCGTTGCAACCAAACCTTATCGATGGCAGCCAAATTTGGGTGCACCTTAAAAAAAAATTGTCTGAAGCCAAGGCCACGCCTAATCTGTACTCTGACCAGAACCTCACCGCTGGCGAATGAGAGGGTGGAAGGGTACTTTAGTTTTTTTTTCATCAAATCTAGGGCGTCTTAATGATCGGACGATCGAGATTAGAGTAGGGTGTAAGATCATGCTCCTACCCTAGGCACACATGCACATGCTCCTGCCCTGGGCTCATAAAACCTTTCCCCATATATATATATATATATATATATATATATATATATAATTTTATTGTTTATTTAATTCAACATTTTTACAAAAACTATTTTTTATGGAAAATTGTGGTATTTAATTAATCAATATTTGATTAAATGTTAATAATAGAATATATTTTTAATGTACGATAAAAATTTTCTTTAATGAGTTCAAAATTTAGTTAAATCTATTGATTAATTGAATATTCCTTGTACTGCTTGTAAATATAATATGATAATTGCTAAAGAATTTAAAATTTTGCTCCCAGTATTTTTTTAGTTTGGGTCAAATTTATTATTATCTTTTCTGCAATAATTTAATACGTTATTTGTTAAATCTCTCAAATTAACAACACAAACAATATCTGTGGCACCCCGATTTCAGTTTACCAAAGAACCTGATCGAAAATGTCATGATCGAATTAAGTCATGTATAAAACAGTTGGTTTATAAGACTCGATCAATAATATAAATTGAAATAACTTGTTTAGTATCAAGAGAATATGAGACATAGGTAAATATAAGTGAAAACTCATCAAATATAAATACAAGTATGAAAGAAAGTAATTACACTGAGCTCAAGTGTCTGTAGCAGTTATCTACCCTCCCACCAAAGCTGACTTAGAATCACAAAACCTACATATATAATAGGAAAAACATCAATATCAAGTGTTACTAGTCCAAAAATAACCAATAGTCAAACTAGCACAGGAGAGCTGACTATTTTGTTCAATGAAAATATTTATATTCTCCTTCAAAGAATCTCTCGTAAGGGCCCTAATTAGGAGCTGTCATCCTCGGATCGACAACATCCCCATCTTACTCATCTCATGCCTCATTACCTTTAAAAATTATCCCTTGCACGAGAATATCAATTTCTTTTCATTTTCCTTCAGCCCTCTGCATCCTTCGTATTACTCCTGACTATGTGTATAAAAGTTGAGTACTCTCAGGTATGCATTTTTAGTACCCTTTAAAACCACAAGTCTAGACATATGCTGCATTGGAGTACCTGTAATCCTCCACACTTCTTCGGACTTGAGGAACTTAAAGGTAGAGTTGTCAAGATCCTTTGAGAATGGAGCAACCGCTCACCAAATTCAGAGTTTGCTTTGACTAACACGTGTCCGCTTGTGTAGCACGATTGTCAGTCTTCCCCTGTCTCACATCTCATCAGAAAACTCAAAAAAAATCATATATAGGTCTGGAAAAGGATTTATATAATGGGCCTGAAAGCAATTTCCAGTGGATCTTGTTTTCAAAATCAAACTCGAGGGTATTCATTTTTGAGGGTTAGTAATCACAAAAGTAAAATACGTCTGAATGGCCGATATTAAGTGGGGTCCAATAAAACAGCAACTTAACGCGTCCCGTGATCTAAAAATCAAATCAGTAATGGAGTATAGCGATAAAAACTGAGAAGTGTCCTAACAGACTGGTGGTCCAAGCTCCAAGCGTAATGTCTCATTTACGGCCAACTCAAACTTCGAAACCAACATCGAAACCCAATACTAAGTAAAATACTGACATCTCTATATAATGCATGTTCGTCGAAGTGTGCTCACATTATTAGTACATCCTAATAAAGAAGACAATGCTAAACAAATAACTAAACATCTGGCACGCAAATCAAGACATGGCAAAAGATATGACTAATAAACAAATAATAAATAAATAAATACACTCATGACTAAATAGATAAATAATAAATTCCTAAAAATAAATAATCTTTTAGTCATAAAATAATAATATCATTATATTATACAAATACATGGCTAAATACAAGCAAATATCACATATATTCGTCTTAGTAAACATATCAACAAATAAATAAATAAATATATAATCATTATATAATTAATTAATTAATTAATTTTAGTTAATCATGAATAATAATAATAATAATATCATAATCATCCAATACGAAATACGTAATTTAATATAAATAAATAATAACATACGCACAACGAACAAATAGATAAGTAAATAAATAAATAAATACAATTTAATAAGCGTAAATAAGACTAATATTAATAAGTAAATATATCATAATAATAATAAACTATCACATACACATCCATTATATACGACAAACATATAAATAAGAATAACTAAATAAATAAATAAATAAATAAAAACACTTATAGCACCGAAAATATGCTAAATAAGGTGAATATGCATCTAAACTAATGTAAGCATTCTCAAATTATTGAAAGCGGTCTAAAAGTGGCCGAAAACGGGCTGAAAATGTTTGAAACCGGTAAACCAAGTCAATCTGGGCGAATTTGTCGAGTCAACTCAGCTGAGTCAAACAATAATATTGGGCTCAGGCATAACCATGGGATTGTTGGGCAAGTGAACTGGGTCTGGTAGGCAGACTGGAACACAGGCTGGTGGACGCAAGCGCAAGTAAACGAGTTCGACATGGCGGGCGGTGCTAGCCACTAGAACGCTGATGGTCGCGCGGCTAGGATAGCTGCTGGTCGAGATCAATGGCCTTGACGTTGAGGAACATGGTGGCGGTGGCGATCAATGGAGTCTGGTTGTTGGTTGGCCAGAAAATGACCAGATTGGGTGAAATTGTCCTTCTGGTGCGGCCGCGATTGCGGCCATGGTGGTGGTTATGGATAATCTCAAAATGAAGATTTGGATAAAGGGAATCTGTTTGGGTGCTCGAATAGGCTGGAGGTTGCTCGCTAACGTCGGAAAGCTGCCTAAAAGGGCGATGGTGGTGGCAAAATTTGGGTGTAAAAACTCAATTGCTGGTGGTGACTATGGCAGCGCCAATGGTCGTGAGAGGTACAGATAGATAGCCGGCCACGAAGGAGTCATGGTGGTGCCTATCCGATGGCGACGGGTGAGCCAGAGACTCGCCGGCGGCGAGCCAAAATGGCAGCGGCGCTAAAGGCGTAAAACTCCGAAAATCAATAGAAATCTCTCAAAATTAAATGAGTGAAGCTAGGGCTAATGAGGATGGCTCTAATCTTGCCACATGGCATGATCAGAACGTTTGACAACTCATGATCTAGTGGGGCCTATTTATAGGTATATGCAAATATGCATATGGATGGAAAGCTCGGATCGAGACTGTCCAAAGTCAAAACTGACTCAAGTCCTAAAAGTTATTATATAGGCAAGAATTGAGGCAAGAATGCTAAATGAGCCTTGAACGCTTAACTCAATTTAGCAAAAACCTACGACTCAATTAAGCTGGGCCCACAAGGGCACAATTCAATGATCTAAAATCCCTATGATGCATGTAGATGAGGTATCTTTAAAATCCCAAACAGATACTAAACGCTACAATGACTTAGATCTAGGCCTAAACCATGGTTAACCAATAAAAATCATATTTATACCTAGTGTATACCTTCTGTATATCCTAATAACTTGTGTTTTGTTGTAACCTAACCGAATCTATCATATGCATGTTGGGTATATTTAGCCACAATAACATATTTATACGGCTATCTAAGCCTCATACTCATTGGTCTGAAAACTGGTTTGGTTTGAGTTCGCTTGAACCAACTCAAGATTGGTCTGAATCGGACAAATTACAATCGGGTAAAACCCTAACCTAAAGTTGGGTTTTACAATATCACTAAAACCTAATATATTATTAGAGATGTGCTTATAAATTCTAGTTTTGGTTTGTTTTTTCAATAAATGAGGTTGAGTCGTTACAAATGGCATTATAGCTCACTCAATTATACTCATATATTAAGCTCACAGGCTAGAGGTATTTATGGGTGCTCCCACTTGTTTTTAGGTTTGGGTTGAGCTTACTATTATATTCTTTGATAATAACTAAATTTATTATTTGTAAGATCTCTCAATTTAATTACATAGTTAATACCGCTAAAATTTGGTATCTTATTAGGGATGCACTGATAAATTTTAATGCACTCTTTTGAATAGATGACATAGACGGTGCCCACAACCAAGTTGAGTCGAGTTTTGCTCAGCTCAAATTCAGTTCATTTAATTTTGAGTTCAAGTTAAGCTAAAAAGTGTTCGAGTCATTTCGAGTTTGAGTCGAGTTCGAGTTAGCTGGATTCATATTTATTGATGTCATCTTTTCGTATAATTTATACTAACATTTACCTCTGACCACTCATTCATTTTGGGACGACTCATGCACTGTCATAGTGTTTGATTCTCGGATCAAACTTATAATACGAAGTATTTAGTTTACAAGTATATGCTATGTATGATTGAATTGTTGTGCAGACAGCGCGAAGAGATGTTAGATTGATGGTATATCTACGAAAGCACTCTTGTTCTATTCTTACTGTACTTGCTACCAGTCTCTTCGTTAAAAGGACGGTTCCTCAAGCTACAAACAAACAAGAATCTATTCAGTCTTTTGATAATTTTTATTAGACTGCAACTTTTTCGAAGATTGATTTGGAAAGAACTTATCATCAGATTCGATTCAAGCATAGAAACTATGGGAAAATAACATTAGAGGCACGTAAAGTTTGTAGCTGTTCAGTCTTTCTAATCCTATATATGGCACCATTATGAGGGTGATTAATTGATTGCGATTTTTCATTAATCAAATTATGGTAGTTAACTTTGATGACATATTAATCTACATTCCAACACTTCTCCTATTTACAACGGCTAATAATGTTCCTTACCGCTAATATTGATAATCCTAATAATTTTTTTGTAATTATGGAAAGCCAGATTCAGATTTTACGTATAGAAACAATTAACTCAAATCTCTAAAATTATCCTAACCTCTGGAAGAAACACCATTGGCTTTTCAACACTATGATGTTGCAACCACACTGCACAATGTCCAATTATTGCAGGTCTGTTTGGTTTGATAAATTACTAGAGAGAGAAAAAAGATTCGAAAAGAAAAAAGAAAAAATTAACTTTTATCATTTTCCCTCACATGTTGGATAGAAAGAAAGAAAATTTTTTAAAACATCATTTTACTTTCTATCATTCTTTACATCTTTGGTGAAGGAGTTTTTATCACAATAGAAAACTAATTGCCTTTTCAAATGTATTCTTGCAAACCAAACAAACAAAATACGATAAAAGTGTACTTTTCTCACTCTTTCTTGCTTTTTCTCACAATCCAAACAAACCCTGTGGGGTATGAAGTGTTAATCACCGGATTAAAACCTGATGTTTATGAGATTATTGGCATCCAATGATAGAGTGTATTCAAATGGGGAGCAGCATTTCTCTCTCTCTCTCTCTTCAATGTAAAGCAGCTTATTCTCACCATTTGGAGTTGAAAATACCATCTGGATGTAACTAACCATGCTTCCTTTGTTCAAGTATATTCTCTCTCTCTCTCTCTTCAATGTAAAGCAGCTTATTCTCACCCCTTTGGAGTTGAAAGTACCATCTGGATGTGAGTAACCATGCTTCCTTTGTTCAAGTATATTATTCCACGTCTACAAAGAGCTGCTGCAACTTCCCCAGTATAGTCAATAATCAGGTGTTGTGACCGCACAAAGTTTGACATTATCATTATCAAAACAAGTGTTCTTGAACTAGGATGACCATATTTCAGATTTGCCAAGATGTATCTTGAATGACTAATATTTCAATTTTTGCACCACCAATTTACTTTTGAAATATATCCACTAAGTTGAAGCCAATAGCCAACAACTCAATCTACATTGAACAATCACTCAAACTAGACATTGAGATGTTAAAAAATAGGTTGAGTAATAATAAAGCAGATTGGAAGACAAAAGTTTTAACCAATCTGAATGTGTGCTGTAATTCACATAAGAAGCTATGCCCAAATTCTCTTTTTTGGAACAAGGTCTGAAGTCTTGATCTTGTCTATCTTGGCTGCCACAATGAAGTCATTTGTACTGAGTCCTCCTGCAGCAAGGGAGTTATACCATTAAGTTTCATTCGTAACATTTGCAGTTGCAATGTCCATAATTACGTGTTTAACACAGTTCAATACGATTCATTTTTCCTGAAATAATTTCTTGAACTGTTTGAACAACCTACAGGATCAATTTAAGCCATTTCAATTTCTGTTTCTCTGGCATCAGATCGTTGTTTAGAAGCTAAGATGGCATAAAATTTTTCTGTAGAACTGTTCTCTTTAGAGGCCAATACAGAAAATACTTCATCACAAGAGTATAAAAATTAATTTCAGGAGTAATGGATACACAAGATGCTCAAGCCTAAAACCATCAGTAACTTAAAATTGAAATGAAGAGCAACACGAGAGCAAAATGAAGCTCATGGTCGAGTAAACACCTCACAAATAACTGTCAAAACAGAACAATGGTTGATGCCTATTAAAAAAGAAAGTGCAATAGCTCAGAAATTCTGCACTTTACAATTTACGTCCTCATTTTCTTCCACCTAATCCCAAAAAGAAATTAAGAACATGAACTTATCTATTATATATGCGATTACAAATGGTAAAATCTTGACACCCGATATCCTTCTTAACAATAATCTACCTACTTTATACAGACTTATGAAGCATTGACAGAGTTGACTTTTTTCCAAGATGACATCATTTTTCAAACTACTAATCACAACAAAGCCATCAGGCTATCTCTATGGGTATTATTAGTAGCAATAATTGCACTCGGATGCAATTCATCACAAACTCAATGTGATCACATTACACAAAACATAAGATAGTTCAAACAAAGTACATCTTTTGGCACCTCCAAACTTATACAAAGCAAGCATGTTATGGGTAGTCCCCAAGGGAAGATAATTCTATTCAGCTTGTTCACTTTCTTTTCCCCCTTTTTGGTTTATTCACTACCATTGAAGATAATGCATTGAATTTTTTCTTATTTTTGCCTTGTCGAAGAATAAATATCTAACTTTCCTTCCACCTTTTTCCCAAAAGGTTCGAAGACATTGAATCCTAATCTAGATTTCTTATGTAAACAAATTGCAAACTCACAATTATACTAGAAAGTATACTGTGCTTTCTTTTTGGGGGGATAGGTGTGATTTCTAGTCTGGACACATAATTTGATCTTCTCTATTGCATTTAAGGTTGGTCAGTTTTATTCCTAATTATTCACGATTATGAATCTGTCATAATAATCAACTAAAATATGTTCCAAGGCAATGAAATCAAGGAATACAAGCCACGGCAGCGCTGCATATGGGATTAAATTGAGGAGGAGTTGGGAACAAAAAAGACAAAAAAGGAAAAAGAAAACAATGATATGCAACAAACAGTGATTGCAAAATCAACCTACCAATGGAGGAAGTCCACAGCTCTGCTCTCACTGAGTTGGGGTTCTCCAAGTGAAGATTAGGGTAGTGCCCACCACCCTCAACAGCTCTAGCTATCCTATTCACCAGCTCCACCCCACAATCAAAACCCCTCACCTTCCACAAGCACTGCAGCCTCAAACCACCATCACTCTCCACCAATCTCCACCCAACAACCTACACAACAACTAACGGATGCACCAATTCAGCATCCACCAACAAACAAAAAAGGGAAAAAAATACAAGAAGAAAAAAAGATAACATTTCACTTTCAACAAGAGCTTCTGGGCATCATCCCAGGACATGGGAAGCTGAGAAGGGGAGACTGGGGCACAGTCCTGCTGGGCGAGGGAGAGGGCGGAGATGGTGGGGATGAGGATCTTGTGCTCGGTGCTCATGTTGCCCACCACCTTCTCGCAGAAGTTGCTCTCGATCTCGGCCGGGAAAGGGTCCCTGGCGCCGAAGTCTCCCAGAAGGTCGCCATTGAAGCCGGCCAAAGGCCAGTGCTTGCTCCTCCTTCTAGGAAAATGGGTCGAAGTAGGAGGATGTGAAGAGGTGGTAGAGCGGTCAGTGTAGGGAAAGAGTAGTGGTGTGGAGAGGAAGGAGAGGTGGAGGGCGGCCATGGGCGTCACCTTGTGAAGAAGCTCCGGTGATTGTATGTGTTGAGAGGATAGGAAAACTCGACATTCCCATGGCTATGGGATGGGTGGGTCCCAGCTCATGTGTGGGACCCTCTGTTTTTTAGGCCCTCGAAATTTAGAATAGATTGGCATTGACTTCTGTGGGGCCCACCAAATGCTCTCTTCTTTTTTCTTTTTTTTGACTAGGTGGAAAAATTTTGCCACAATTTTTTTGATTATTTTTTAAGTAGAACCCTCGATTATATTTTCAAAATATAAATAATTATACATTTTTAAAAAATAAAAAATATCACTTAAACCTTCATGGGCTCCTCCTCGTATGACCAAAAGCCTGATCTAATCTCCATGGTTAATAGTTAAATTTAGACAAAAAACTATTGACAATGTTGTATGGCCATTTATAATTTTTGTTAATAACTGATTTAATTTGTATATATAGTCAATATAAAAGGTGAATAATATCTATTTTCATATAATAAAAAGTTTTTAAAATTAATCAGTCAAGTTTTACTCTTTGCCATCCTCACTTGTTTTTGACTAACACAAATATATTGAAAAATTAAATTTATTTTACAAATTATAAATCGATATGTTATCAAACCAAAACAAATTGGAGCACACTGGCCTTGAAAGTTAGATATTTACTTTTTTTAAAAAATGTTGTCTGTGATGAAAATAAGAGAAGTTTAAGTTTGATCCTGGTAGAACATGCAATGATACTCCTAGACGAGAACATCAAGTTACAAGAAAGAAAATACTAAACTGGAGTTACAGTAATCACGCTCCCCTGTATATGCTACAATGGGCAAGTTTGCCTCCAAAATAAAAAGGTCAAACACTAGAATGCAAAAGGAATTGATTGTTTTCATGTTCATGTGGAGACAATAACTTATATAGAGGTAATCCTCACGACTATAAAGAAAGGTTAAGACATGAGTTACCAAAGGTTAATGGAGAATGAGTAGTCAATCACATAATTGAGAAAATCGGCCAATTTCAAATGGAATTGGCCGATTTAAATCGATTTTGTCCAATTCAAAAAAGATGGTGAATCGCTTATACTAAAAATTGGACCCAAAATTGGCTAATTCTGGCCGATTTAATTAAGCAAAAATAAGTTTTTATAGGTAAATAACAAAGATACCCTAGGAATGGTAGTTGATAAATCTATTAGGCATAGGTAAAAATAGAATTTTAAAAAACCTAGATGGCTAAAGCCAAGGCGAGGCAGACTGGGCAGGGGAGCGGTGGCGGACGGCAACAGCAGCGATCGGCTGCGGTGGCGACATGGGAGGGTGAGGGGCCGCGACAAGGGGGGTGGCAACGGTAGGGGCGGGAGGATTGGGGGACGGGGCCAATAGGGTGGGGACAGGGCCCAGGCGAACTGGGTGGGATGGCAGCAAGGAGGGGGGGGTGAGGCGGACTAGGCTAGGGAGCGGTGGCGACAGCAATCGGTTATGGTGGGGGGTGGGGGCCACAACAAGGGGGTGGCGACGGTGGGGAGCGAGGCGGGGTAGGGAGGGGCGCATGGGACAATCTGGCTAGGGGGCAGTAGCAACGGGCAATACGACGGCGATCAGCGGCATGGCAATAGGAGGACGCATCGGTGACACGTCAAGAGAATCGGGGGAAATAAATGATCTGTGGCATTCTCGTAATTAAAAGTTAACTCGACTCTAATTCGAATAAAAAATAATAACTAACTACAAATAATTAAAAAAATCCAAAAAAATATGAAAATACCATAAAATATAATGCATATCACAACATCAAAACAATATGTTTTATAACTAATAACCTATTGATTTTGACCGATTCAATTGAACTGATTTTTGTCCGATATTTAATGAATCGGTTCGATTCAATGACACCTTTCTAATCTGTTCAACGTCCAATTCGATTTTTGCAACTATGGTCAATCATAATAAAGGACAAAATTGAATCACATTGATTGTGGTTGATCCAATTTATAGATGTTAAACTGAAAAATTAATGTGATCAATCATTCCAACACAACTTAATATGTGTGATAGAATACCAAGTATAGCTTGATCATTTTTTATGTGAAACTATCCAACAATTTATGCCATTTAAAAATATGTGGAGTCAAAATTAAGAAATCTAGATGGAAGTGTAGACTCTTTGAGGCAAAATTTGAGAGTCCTTGTTATAATCAAAATGATTTAGGTGAGTTTGTTTAGTCCGGGCCTTTCAAGCTAAACTATGATATATGTTATCTTTTTTGGCTAATTTTTGTGCCTTAATAGACTTTATAATTTGCCACTCCTACACTTAAACCCTATTTGTTTTTATTTCATTAGTTAATTGTTGTTGTTTTGTCTTAATTTAAAGCCTTAGCATTTGATTCCTTCTTGATCTAGAATAGGTTAAACTAATTGAGGAAGTTGGATGCATTAGATGTTAAAGGTGGATGGAAGGAAATTTTGAAAATGAAATGCTATATGTGAATAACTTAAAGAATGATTGATGTAGGTGTTACTGCAAAGGAAAAGGAGACAAAGCTTAAGGTGAAGCAAGTTGATTAAAAATGATAAGGATATATGATTTAATTTGTTTTAGGTTTGAGGGAATTTTAAGTTAGGGTGTATTTGCTTAGTGATTCATATCCATTTTTAGTCTCTATAAAGTCTGATGATCTAGAGCAACAAGGATTCTATAGTAGTGCCGAAAGGATTAACACTTAAACTTATTGAAATCTTAATCTTAATAAATGAAAGTGATATAAGTTGATTTGATTTGATTTTACAAGATGAACAAAGTTCTTCATTAAATTATATGAGAATTTTATCGATCAATGAGATTTATAGTTTGATTTGTTATATATATCAATGACTATGAATGTTTAATAATAAGATAAAGCGTTAATTGATATAAGAACTTAAGAGGTTATTTTAGTTAAGGTAATTTGTTTAAATTTTAAGTCATGTTTTAAATGATGTTTTGCTCGTCTAGAAAAAGTTTAAGTTTACGAGTGTGATAACTCTGCAAAACGGTTATAATTTTATGCTTTTACAGACTTCTTTTGTGGGGTTTTGAATATTTTATTGTTGGTTTCTAGGTGGTTTAGGGGTGGTTTAGATATTTCAATAAAATTATGAAATTATTGTAGCTTTTAGCTCGATTTTCACTTTAATATATACTCTTGGTATTATTTTGTATGTTTTAGTATTGGAATAAAGTTTTGGAGCGAAAAAGATCGAAGTTAAGAGCAATAGAACTCGGATTACAGAAGGTCATAGAAATATAATAATTAGATTAGAGTGGTTAAAAATTTGTAAACTTGATTACAAAGTACTGTGGAATCCCTTGGTTGACAATTATAATTTTAATTGGTAAGGAAGAACAAACGGAGTTAATCAAAATAACTATGTGAAGTTATTTAACCCTGGTCTTAAGTCATAAGAAGTTAGACATCTTTGGTTGATGTAGATTTTATTCATAGTTTAATTTCTCATTTTTAAAATAGGAAAATCCTTGTTTGTTTTACTTCCGTATGTGTGACTTGCTTGTCTTAATTCTGATAAATAATTAAATTCAACCTAAGCTCTTAGAGTAAACGAATTTTCTTATCATTAGATTACTTATTCTACACTTGGGTGATTTAAAATTGATAACAACCAGCTCTTAAGTAGTCCTACCGTTTACCTCCCACAAATAAGAGGCGTTATCCTCTCATCACCATACTTAATAAAATCAATGACTTAAAATAAATAATTTAATATGCCAAATATTTGTCAAGACCAAACATCAACGAAAAATTTTCTCGTGGGGTTTGTTTGGTTGACAAGAAAATAATGTAAAGATCATAAAAATTTGAACTAGTCAACCTTACAAAAGTTGTTATCATGAATATATTTCATATAAATAATACTTTTGTATTTATTATTTTATGTATAAATAAAGTATGACTGCATTTAAATGATGTACAAAATAATCGTGATTGCTTCAAAGTAAGTCACTCGTGTGCAACTTCCACAGTTTTAATCTCTTAAGATGGGAAAAAGGTAGAAATTTTTGAACATGGGAGAAGTAATTAATTGCAATCATGGTTATTTTAAACATAATACACATTAAATATGTACTTGTTTTCTATTAAATACATAAGTTATATACTACTTTTAATAAGACTAACTGGTTTAAGATTTTCATGTTATTTATGATATTTTTATACTAACCAAACATATCTTATAGTCAAAATTATTATTTTCACGGTATTGCAGTGAAGTTAAATTTATATTTTAGGAAATTGGCTCTATAAGTTTTGTTTTATATTCTTCTATTTTTCAATTGCCAGTGACTTCGACGTGAAATTATTGTAATTTTGGACTAAAGATACACTTATATATAGCTCTAAAAGGAAAAAAATAGAATCACAATAAAAAGATAAAACATGCTTTGAAATATTCCATATCAGCCATACTTAAGTGAATGAAAAAATATTGAAGATGAAGATGAAAAATAAACATCACTTCTGAAAGACAAAGCAAATCTTTAATATTTATTAGAGAAACTTAAGAAAGAAAGTTTTTATTCATAATTTACGATTCTAGGGGCCTGGTTTACATAATTACGATCTGAGGAGAATAGTGTGAATGATTGATGACATTGCCCTCAAAAAGTAAAATAAAAGTCAAGAGATGGAGGGTCAAATTTGTCAATTCAATAAAATAATGCCATCAAAAATTTTGAATATACAATTTCGTCCCCTAAATTAGGAAATATTGAACTCACAACCTTTTTTCATAAATTTTTCTTAATATTAAATATATGTAGTCTAGTAAATAACACAACCAACTTGGCCTCATATTTGACAAATCTTACTTCTTCCACCAGAAAAAGAAGAGAAAAATCATAGATGAAAAAGTCGAATAAATTAAATTATT
The DNA here is from genome assembly GCA_033002965.1 of Piper betle. Classification (NCBI taxonomy): domain Eukaryota; kingdom Viridiplantae; phylum Streptophyta; class Magnoliopsida; order Piperales; family Piperaceae; genus Piper; species Piper betle. Next base: position 87,826 of record JAURVB010006236.1, on the reverse strand, counting down.
TTATGTTTGCATTTATATTTATTCATATTGATAAATATAATGAATGAATAATCTAAATTGTTTACGTTGGCTTTTAAATTTATTTATAATAATCAAATTGCATTGACACTGCCGAAAATAAAATGACAGGATACTTCCCACAATCATTGTGGAATTTAACACATATTTGGTTTGTTGATGTCGGCAAGAACAACATCCTGGGTTCCATCCCTGAAAACATTGGAAAAATTGGAAGGTTGTTCCGCCTTGATTTAGGGGAAAACCAACTTGGAGGGGCAGCAGGAAACGATCTGCTACTGCTTTTATATTTAACCAATTTCACCAATCTATATGGGAAAATTCCAAAGCCAAACTCTAGAATTTCTGTACATGGATAACAGTGGCATCATTAGGTGATTTAAAAGCACTGCAAAAATTCGATCTTTCTCACAATAAACTTGAGGGCACATACCGAGCTGGCTGACTGATTTGGCGTCCTGGGTATATCTTAACTTGTCTTACAAGGATTTGAAGGGAGCTGTACCAAAGGATGGTGTTTGCAAGAATTTGAGTGCAATTTCATTACAAGGAAACGTACAGCGTTATGCGGTGGCATTTCGGAACTACATCTTCCTCCTTGCGCAGAAGGCAAGCGTGATGGGCAGAAGAGAGCAAAAAATGTCAAAGTGATATTTTTAGCACTGGCTGGAAGTATTACTTTTACTGTCTCTGTTGATAACTTTTATTTTTGGGAAGAGAGCACCGAGGGAGAAAAGCTTATCCGCGGAACGCTCGAAGCAACTGCATATTAAGGTGGCGTCGTACAGAGATATTAGTACTCTTCTAAACATGGCAGCTAAATGAGTGCTCGAAGTTTATCAGAATGTCTCAATATCAAAACGAATTTTTAATATACATTTAAAATTGATTCGAATATTTTTTTATATTATTTAATATCGATCGGGAGTTCAAATATATTTAAAATATTTAATTTTGAAGAGCTCGGCATTTGTGAGCTCGAAACTAATTCATTTGTAAGCTTAAAACTAATTCGATTATAAGTTCGAAACTAACTTATTTGGGAGCTCGAAATCAATTTGATTATAAGGTCAAAAGTAACTCACGAGCTAAGTCGCTCAATTAGCAACCCTAACTACAAACGGTTTCTCTTCTTCAAACTTGATTGGATTGGGAAGCCTTGGTGATGTGTACAAAAGGTTTTCTGGAGGCTGACCAAATGCTGGTTGCTGTGAAGGTGTTCATCCTAGAGCAAATTGGTGCTTTAAAGAGCTTCTTATCAGAGTGCGAGTCATTGCAGAACATTAGAGGACAATTAGCTTTGGAAATTTCCTTTATACTTGCAAATACTGGCACCCATAGCTACGTGACTACACAAAGGGATGTATTCAGCTACAGAGTCGTATTGTTAGAAATGTTAATAAGGGATAACAATAATATGCGTTCTCATTATTAACCATTTTTGTAATTGTAAGTCTATAATATAATTAATCCGTCAAGTTGCCCTCTTTATCGCCCTTACCCGTTCATATCATCATGACTAACACAAGTATATTAAAAATTAAATTTATTTTACAAATTGTAAATTGAAGTTTTATCAAACCAAAGCAAAATGGATCAACACCCCAGCCTTCAAAGTTAGCTATTTACCCTTTTAAAAAAACAAAAAGGAATTTTTTTAAAAAAAGTGTCGGCAAATTTTTTAGCTATTTACTTTTTTAAAAAAAGGAAAAAATTTTTAAAAATGGTGTCGGCAGAAATTGAGTAAGATTTACAGAAATGCCACTACCCGCCACAAAATCTCAACTCCTTTGAATTCAATGCTCGGCGACGCACTCCACCTGCACTCCATTGCCATCGCCATCGCCATCAACGTCACCAACCCATAAAAAAATCTGCAAAGATCCAATATTTGATCTGTTCTTGTGCTTGATCCGCTCAAGATCTCGATCCCCGGCTTCTCCACTTCCAGATTGACATTTTGTTGGGTCGATTTGGTGCAGATTTGTCGTCATATCATCCATGGAAGGTCTGATCAAGGGCCTGATTGATGTTGCTCTGGGCAACGATGGCCGCGAGGAAGAGCGACGGGGCGGTGATCATGGATCGGACAGTGAGCGCTCCCGATCCACTTGGGCGCAGGTTTGTGGGTTTTTTTAATTGATTTTTTTGTGGTGTTTGGGAGGATTTGAGGGTGAAATTGTGGCTGGTAATGGAGTTTGTTGCAGGTGGTGTCGGGGGATGATCAGACGGCGCAGGATGATCATGGGAATTCATGGAGGAGGGAGGTGAATCAATACCATTTTTTTGTGTGTGTAGTTTTTTTTGGTTGGAGAATAATTGTTGAATGTTGAATAGTTTGGAATTTGTTTGTTTGCAGGAGCATGATCGACCTGATCAAGCTAATGTAAAACGTCATTCATGGGGAAAGGAGGTGATTTTGGTTACTTGTTGAATAGATTTCTTTTTTCACAATGCTGGTCCAATTAGCAGCTGTTACTTGTTCAATTTGAGACATAAAACAGTTGTTTGGAATTCAGTAGGGCATGAGATCTTTACATGTTGGTGGTTTGATTTTTGAAGTTAAGAGTGGCTTATTCTGTAGAAGGGGAAGGAAGTAATGATGATTGGGTGACTCTTGGAAGGAAACATCCAACTTTAAAACTTTCAACAATATTTTCTTATGGTGCTGTTCTTTGTGTTTTTTTCCAAAAAATTATGATGGAAATATCTAATGCAATTAAGTAAATATAACTATATCATGATGATAATCGTCATTACTGAAGAAAGGAGATGATTTTGATTACTTGTTTGTTAAGAGTTTTGTTGAAGATGTTGCTTTTTGTCATGGGCCTTGGATGCATACCAAAATGACTAGTCATTTAGTAACTTTATAACTCATCCCATAGAGTACTCAACACCCAATCCCAATCCCAATGTAGCAATGTGAGACTAAGACCGAGAACACTACAAGCCCATGTCCTATACCATAGGCTTGTAACACTTTTTCACGGTGCTGATTCAAGGGATTCATTTTTTTTGTTGTTGTTGGAAAGTCTTGTTAATAGTTCAATTTGAGGCACAAACAGTTGTTTTTGTAATAGTCTTGGTAGTCCAGACCAGCTCAGTAGGGCACCAGATCTTTATATATTGATGATAAGAATTTTTTGAAGTTAAGTGTGGCTTATTTTGTAGGAAGAAGGGGAAGGGAGCAATGATAATTGGGAAACTGTTGGAAGGAGACCTCAACATCAAAAACCTGCAAAGGTAGTTTCACTTTGGCGTGGTTCTTTCTATCTATCTGTTTTTCCCTAAAAGTATAATGGAAATAGTTATGCACTTTAGTGAATCTATTGTATCACAGCTTTCACACAAATGTTCTTTTGGAAAATAATGGCAAAGGAGGGGAATTTCATTTTCCATTTGTCTTGATCAGTGCTTTCTGCGAATTTTGGTTGAGAAACATTTTTCCTAGAATGCTGCATGGTATAGCATTTATTTTACCATACAAGTATCGGAAAGGTCTTATGATTATGATGGATTGAAACACAAGCACCAGCAGGAGTGAACTTTTCTTGACTTGACCTTTCAAAACTTTAGCAGATTTAAAAGTGGTTAAATCACCTCAGTAAATTAGAAAATAGCAAACAATTATCTGATGAGGCATTTTAATATGTAATCCTTAGTTTCTTATTTTGGTTTGTAAGTTGGATTTTGTTTATGTAGGAGAGTGAAGAAAATAATGAAAATTGGGAAACTGTTGGAAGGAAACCACAACATCGAAAGCCCCAGAGGGTAATTTTTCTCTTCCTGGTGTTACTATTCATGCCTAGGCCTAAAATTGTCATGGAGTTCTGAATTATGATTTTATTCCTTAGGTGTCAGCAGATGTTTGGGGTGAGTACAAACGTCCACCAAGTGAACAGCAGTACTCTGAGGAGGTTGATTGTGGCTCAGATATAGAACCTACCAATAAAGAACTCCATGATCTCTCTGCTGCTTGCAACAAGCTCTGGGAACTTGACTCGAATCGCCTTGTTCCCGGACAGGATTATGAAATTGACTGTGGAGAAGGAAAGAAAGTTCACCAAAGGGAAGACATGGCAGCCGGAAGCCTTTTCTCTTGGCTGAGGGATGATGTGTTTCGCAAGCCAACTTACTCGCGGTTTTGCTCACTTTTGGACAATTACAATCCAAATGAAGGGTGTAAGGAAGTAGTCACTTCACAAGAGAAGCAAGAGCAAGTTGCATTTATAGAAGAGATTAGTAGGACAGCGCCTATGAAATATCTATATAAATATCTCATTGCCAAGAGTATTATCTCTGGTGGATATGATGATTTCAAGAGGATGATGATAAATCTGTGGTTCGATTTGTGTAACAGAGGAGGGACTTCTGGTAGCTCTTCTTCCTTTGAGCATGTATTTGTAGGAGAGATCAAGCAGCGAGGAGAAGAGGAAGTATCTGGCTTCCACAATTGGATTCAGGTATTGGTTGACAAATTGCCAATTTTTTCTTACACTATTTGTTTGAAAACATTACCTATCAGTAAACAATAGCATTATGAATGTTAAGGAAATAGATTTTCTTGTATTATAGTTCTTATTGTCTATTTTGCTATTTCAACATCTATATTATCAGGGATTGATTTGCTATTACCGTTGGTTTTAATCAGCCATGATTTTTTTTGGCCCTTATAAGTTCTGGGTTTGATAAAACCTAAAGATCCTTTTTATGTTTTGCTCTTATTGCAGTTTTACCTAGAAGAGGCAAAAGGAGCAGTTGATTATCAAGGTTATATATTTCCAAGAAGGCGTGGTCAAATTGTGAGTGACAAAAACAACAATTATCTTGATCTAGCATAGATTACTTTATTTGAATTATGATCTAGTAGCATATTTGGAAGAATTGATATTTGTTTTACGAGAATACCCGGTGCAAAAGAAACTCATTACTAGAAAGTTAGCAATCAACATTAATACACGCAACGCAATAGAAGCCTCACACAAGACCGTCACTTGAGATTAAACCCAGATTGCATCATTCAATAAACATTTTAAAGGTGGCATCCATGATCCTTTTATTGTTAACTAGTGAGTAGTGACAACTAAAATCTTCCTCCTTGATCATCATTTTAGTGTTATGTTCTGTCTATGATCTGATCTCTGTACATATTTTCTTGGTGTGATTACTCTCTCATCCCTCAGTCAACTTGAAATGTATCTGCTACTCTTATGAACTTCTTGTTTTACTGTATTCTGTTGTACCTCTGCAGCCTGACTCAGAAACTCAGTTGCTGACTATTCAGTTTGAGTGGAATGGCATTCTGAAATCTGTATCTAGCACTTTGGTTGGAGTGAGCCCAGAGTTTGAAATTGCCCTATATACTCTCTGTTTCTTTGCTGGCAGTGAAGACAACCATGTTGAAGTGGGGCCTTACCCTGTCAACATAAAATGCTATCATCTTGGAAGGGATAAAATTGGATCTGTTTTCCCAATTGCTGAATCTTGAGTAAACCCTAGTTCTATAGTTTCTTATTGTTGAATCCTATTTTAAATTGTGGATTGTCAATAATATAATTCATGCCTCTGTACTGTACAGACCTTTTCTGTGTGTTTTTTGTGCAGCGTCAAGTGGAAACTAATTATTTTGGAATATATTTGTCATCTATTCTGAACAAATCATGACTGACAAATAAATAGCTTTGGCTTGAGTCAAAACTAACAAGTTCTTCAAAATATGAAGTCATTGACAAGTGGCATGGATCAAGAGAGCAATATGATTTTATCTACATGCTTTGTCAATTGTTATCAGTTGTGAAATTGAAACATCAAGAAAAACGACTGTTAACTGTGTTTGTTTCTGGCTTGGTTTTACACTAACAAATCAAACATTAGCAAAATATATATGAACAAATTACAAAGAATAGGCTGAGGCCGAAGAACATTGATCCTACTTTACCACTCCACTCAATCACAAATCATGTTAAACAGGCGATGACAAAGATAAAAGGAAATCATGGTATTCAGTATTTACATACTTTGCCAATCTGAATATCACTCATTTTCGTCGAACTCGAGTCATCAAACCTGTTGAATACATAAAAGTTTTCAGTATCAAGAACATTAGAAAACACAATAACCAACTCAATTAACGCGATTAGCAATCCAGATTATTTTAGCTAAATGGAATTCACATCTTGCAGAGATTTAAGAACCGTTTTGAACTCTTGTTGATCACAGTATCACAGAAAGTGACTCACCGGCTACTGAATCTGGTGGCTCATCTGGTTCAGACATCTGAATGGCCTGCTTCACCTCTTCCACTACTTCACTCATCTTTGGCCTCTCTTTTTGATTCTTCAAGAGGCATTTCTCTGCCAATTTCGCAATTCTCCGAGCTGCGTTGAGATTGTATTGGATTTGGAGTCTCGGGTCCATGATCATGAAAAAACTTCTGCTATCAACTGGAAACTGTTTCACCCAATCCAGCAGCTTTCTTTCTGGGGCAGGACGATTTCGATCCAATGATCGTCTTCCGCTGAGGACTTCATAGAGCACCACTCCAAAGCTCCACACATCACTTTTTACTGTTAAATGCCCCGTCTCTATGTAATCTGGTGCTGCATACCCATACGTGCCATAAACCTGGTAGCCATGTAAAACGGTTAGTGCAACAGTTATGATCGAGAACTCTATATTTTACCATATATATTTCTTCCCACCATGAAGGAATGCAACCTCTACTTCTAATTAGTCTAACTGCTTGCTATATGGGAAAGATAGTCAATATTTTCTGATAAAGCTTATTAAAATGGATGTCATTTCTCATCTGTACGCTTAACTTGTTGAAAAGGATCACCAATAGAACATTTTTCAATAACTACCCAGCTGGCATTAAAAATAGAACCATGAGGCAATTTTATCCAATCAGAACTCTACTCAAAACCAAACCAAAAAACAAGCAATATCCATGAGGTAAAATCCAGAGATATTTTTTCATTGTTACAAACAAAACCAAGTTAAGTAGTGGGAAGACGCAAGAGTGTAGCTAAAAGCAAAAAAAAAAAATGAAGAAAGAAAGAAATATAGACCCCAGTAGAAACGTGAGTATGTCCAGCAGCTGGCCCTTCTCTAGCAAGTCCAAAATCAGAAAGCTTTGGGCGGAATTCCTCATTTAGCAACACATTTGAGGCTTTAAAATCTCGATAGATAACCTATTCCAAAAATTGAAGAAGACATTCAGAGACCAAAAATGAAACACATTGCTCATGTACATCAACAAACTCTAATAACTCAAGTTTCATATCAGAACAATGTGTACAAACCAGATTTCTCTATTGGCATTATGATCGTTTCAGATTGGTAATAGAAGCATTTCATGCTAACAGAAATGGCATTGTAAGAACTATTATTAACTATCTTATAAATTATGATGTAAGAAGAGACCTGCACTTCCAACTCTTCATGCAAGTATGTCAACCCTTGAGCTGCACCTAGGATAATCTGTAGTCTAGTGTTCCAAGAAAGAACGGGCAAAGCTCTATTGAACAAATGATCTTCAAGTGTCCTGTTTGGCACATACTCATACACCAACAGCCTTTGGATTCCCCGTTCTTCATCTTCTGCACAGTACCCAATTAACTTCACAAGGTTTGGATGTTCTACAACGCCAAGAAATTGGACTTCTGCCAACCATTGCTTGTGACCCTGAAAAAAATCCACCCACCAAATAGAAAACATTATGCAAGAGTAAAAAACATTTAACATTCCAACATCTCGAGATGGAGCAAACTTCCAGCAAAAAGCTAAACAAAGCCATCTAAACAGTAAAAAAAACATATATAGTTAGTTGTTGCAAATGGATAGACGTTTACATCCACTAAATTGAACCTATTAGGAGATGACCAAGCAAGACTATGAAACTTAACATCCAACAAATTGAACCTCATCAAACATTATGCAAGAACAAATACCTTTAAACATTCCAACATCTCGAAAATGAATCCAGATTAATAGAGAAAACTTCCAGAAAAAAGATGAACAAACTCATCCGAACAATCAAAATACACATAAAGTTCATTGTTTTTTTTTCAAATATTACATATAGTTCATTGTTGTAAATGGATGGACCTTCACATTCACCAATTTGATCCACTAAACCCATTAAAATAGTAGCTAACTATCCAAGTTCATGAACCTCAACATCCAATGAAATGATCCTCGTCAAATATTAGAGAATTACCCCAGAAAACTATAGAGTTCCATGCCAAATTAGAGCCAGATTCACCAATACTTCCAAGTTCTTACATAATATTCTACTCGAAAGCATAGGACTCATGAGAAAGATAACATGGAATATACATACGCTAATCTGATATAACTTTAAAAAAGAAACAACAAGAACCCAACTTACCAAAAGCAGCCAAATTTCTTCACAATTCAGAACTTCCATGATCCCCATATCCAAACAACCAAAGATCAATAGAACAAACACATAAAGAATCATATCAAACAAAGCTATCAAACACCACCTGCAAACCATTGTTGTTGAGCTTTTTAATGGCCACCACGCTGCGCTCCCCTTCCCCATCCGGAGGCCGGATGAAACCTTTGTAGACGGACCCAAAGCCACCCTCTCCCACCTTCAACAACCGGCCAAACCCGTTGGTCGCATTCCGGAGCTCCACAAGGGAGAACACCCGCAAGTTGTGAGCCTTCTCCTCGTACAAGTCCGGTATGCCCCGCCGGGAAGACGCCTCGCCGGTGACGGAGCTGGCAGACCTCGTCGTCCTCTTCCCGGACGAGTTGCGCTTCCCCTCGTTGAGCTCCGGCGCTGACCTCTGCTTCTGGGTCTTCCTCTTGCCCTTCAAGTAGTAGAAGCAGCTCATAGCTAAAGCTGCTCAACCTGCTCAGCAGCACCCAAGAAAGATCAAAAAGCTTCAAACTTTTAGCTCCTCTTAGCTCAAAATAGAACAGCTCTTAGCTGGTAGATGGGAAGATGGAAAGCATTGAATGAGGTGACGAGACTGAGAGCCGGGGAGAAATGGCAGTATTTACTGGCCAAAAAGAGAAGGGTGGCGAGGAACAGGACCTTGACCACGACAGGTTGTCGGATGGGGACGTGAGCGGAGAAAAACAGAACGGATTGACTGGTTTTCGCTTACCCACGAGCGATCAAAGACTAGTTTGCAACTTGCAATGGGAAATTGAATATCGGGCAGAATGGTTGTTGGTGTTTTGTGCTTTGCTTGCTTACCATGTTTGAACGCTCCACGTCGGGAAGAAGATGATCGAGTCGTGTCGACACCTTCCGTGGAGATGGTTAGACGTTTTAGCTTTGGTTTTATCCTCTGGAAGTCAGGGCCTTGACAAGAGACTTTTGGTCCTATGTTTGAACTATGAAGAATATCAACGGGGTTTGATCGACATGGCGGGAAGCAGACATGACCCAGCCGTGTCCTTCGCGTTAGGATCCCGGTTTTTTGAAGATGGGAGGTTTTGCTGGTGAAGATTGAAGAAAACCAAGAAATGGTTGAAGGTGGGAAGGGGTTTTTAGTGGAAAAGTCTTTGTATTGATCGAATTAAGTGGGTGATTAACTTAATGAAATTGGGAAGGTTGTTGGTTATTAGATTAAGTAGGTGTTTTTGACTTAATGAACCCGTGAAGTTTGGTGGTCATATATATATATTAGAATAATAGCAGGTGTTTAGATTGATAAAAATAAAAGTTAGGTGGTCATTAGACTAAGTAAGTCTTTAATTAGCTTCATGAACATGTGAAGTTTGTTATAGATTAAGTGTTTAGGTTAATGAAACTGAGAATAATAGTAGGTGCTTAACTTAATGAAACTGTGAAGTTTGATGGCCATTAGATAATACAGGAGGTGTTTAGCTTAATGAAACCGTGAGTTGATTTTTTATTTTTAAACAATAAAGGTTTTGTTGGTCAGTAGATATAGTAGGTATTTTCATTTAATGAAAATGTGAAGTTTGTTGGACATCATATTAAGGAGAGGTTTTTCCCAACATAAATTAATGAGAAATTAAGTTAATGACAATGGAATTTTTGTGAAAAACTGATGAAGAGTAAAAGGTTAATTAAGGACTTTATGTTAATGAAATGGGAAAATTTGGTTGTTATAGTATTGGAGATTTGAAGTTTTAGAAAGATTAAGGAGTCAAGGTTAATCAAATGAAATGCTTGTTAGTCTTTGGATTATGGAGAGGTTTAAATTAATAATAAAATGGGAAGTTTGGTAGCCTAGAACTAGTGAATATTAGAAAGGATTCGTCTAGTGCAAAAGTGAGAAGACATTTGATTAGTCGGAATAATTAAGGAAGAGTTAAAGTTGACGAAATGAAAAATTGAGTGGCCATAGGATTAAGAAGATATTTAAGTTAATAAAGTAGGATTAAGAGTTAAAGTCCTGAAAATCTTGTTGGTCATTAGATTATAGAGTGGTTAAATGAATGAATTGTGAAAATTTGATGGAGAAGAAAGAAAAACTATGCCACCAAAATCAATATCAATTCAAGTTGTATATCAATTTTCAAGTTATTCTAAAATGTATAACAAACCCATCAAAGATTATTTGTTTTCCTTTTCAAAGTAAAAAATAATTTTGTTGGTATTTTTTTTTCATTTGTATCATTTATGTTCAGGTTTAAGAAATTTATGGCTTAAGAATAGTATGAGATCAAAATGGTAGTTCATCTTTTGTACAAGACCTAGACTCATTGGATTAAGAACAGATTAAGTTAATTAAATTATGGAATGGATGGTTGATAGTGCTGTCCTACCTTCTTCATAAGTCAAGTGCTATTATTGACAGTTAGGTGAGCTAATAAAATTTTTTTATGAGCTGGGGTCCTCTGGCTTAAATTAACTTAGAGGATTATGGCATTGTTCTAGGCCTTTTTTTTTGTTGGTTTGTTCATATTTGACAAGGCAATAAAAATAGTTAGGTCAGACTATTTGTGGTTGGTTCCCTTGGAGGAAGCACATATATAACAAGGCTATGAAATTTTAAAATATTGCGTCTATAATCCTTTATTTTTTCCACTTAATTGTGTTTCCTTAGAAATTTTTTTTGTTCTCATCGTATTTATTTCGGCCTTTTTTTATATTATAATTGATTCTAATTTAACATTAAATTCATGGGTCCCTAAATGCATATTCGATAAATTCAATTTAAATTTAAATAATCTACATTTTCAGAGCTTATAAACTACAAAATGTATCCCCCAAATTCTCCCCAAGCTTTGGGAAAAGAAAATGATATGGGTCATCACATTTTTATCTTCAATTACCCTCACCTAAGCTGTTCAATTGGGGATCATTTCCACCAAGATCATGGAAAGCATAATTTTGAACCTTGCATGTACCAGCAAGTGTACTCTGACTCCTGATGCCCAACCCTGAGTCTTCTACTTTGGTGAACAAAATTTGAAATGAGCTTCCTGTACATAAGAAAACAACATTTAAGATGAGCCCAAAAGACTGGGATGATGAATCAACCTAATATCAATGAACCCATATAAATTTGGTGTGCATGTTGTAGTATATCCTACTCACTGACCTTAGGACATTGGGTGTAGGAGCGAGCATTCGGTCCATTGGTTTGAACCGATTGAACCAAATTGTCAATGGACGGTGGAAGTCGAATTTAGTAACTGAACCAACCAAAATTTTGTTAAAATTGAACCAAAAATATTTTGGTCTGTTCACTTTGGTAACCGATTACTGATAATGAAGATATTAGAAAAAAGTTTATTTCTTAAATTGAGAACCTTATTTTGTAATGTGATATCATCAAAATTATGCTTATAGACTTGCCCTTTTGATTTACACTTGACATTAACCATATAATTAATAAGAAATCACGAAACAAATCACGTTGAAAAAGAAAAATTATAGAACAAATCATTTATTATTTGGTTTTTAAAAGAGAATGGTTATTGCTATTATTTCAGTGAGCATCATTCGATTGCCCCTTTGATCTAACAAAAATCAACCTAGATTAAGCATGACAAAGTTTATTATCAGCAACAACCAACTGATATAACAATATTAACAGCATAAGCATCTAGCTATTTATTTAAATCATGTAATTGTACTTTTAATAATATAGACAAAATTATCCTCGTCATCTGGTATGAATATAGTGAGTAGAGGAGTACGAAGGGGCATTGCGGGCTTCGAACTGTCAGCATTTAGTTGTAACCGTCAGTTTTGAATGAAATGTACTGGCGGAAAACTAGGAGTTGGGCTGGAAAACAGAATAAAAGGGGGAGAAACAAACTGTAATTGGCATGACTTGAAGAATTGAATTCTTGATTTTGTTTTTCCATTTATCTTCTTCCTACTTTCTAGAACGATCAACAAGGGAGCAAGGGTTTCATCCCTGTCCCGTCCTCCACCATTTCAGTCGCATCCTCCCAACCTCCTCTGTTTCGCAGGCTGGTCGTCAAATCCATGGCCCCACCGAAGCAAGGGAACAAGCAGGGAAAAGGGAAGGAGCTCGTCGTCGATTTGGGGGAGGAAACTCACACCAATTTGGCATCAGAGCAAGGCGAGGGAGGTATGAATCCATCACCCAACTCGGTTGAATTATCTCACATTAAACAGATTCAGGATCATTTGATTACTGCCGTTGCTGAAATTTCTGCAAAACTCGAATTGTTACTGCAATCGAGGGTTGAGGATAGGGGGAATCTGGATAATCGTGAGGGAATTGGGACACCTCATATGAGGGTTCCTGTTGTTGGGTTGGATATTGATGATCAATGGCAGGATAGTCGAAGAAACACCCAAAGGGAAGAACAGGCGAGGATGTCGGGAGGAAGGATTCCGCAAGCTAGACCGGGAGGGAATTGCCAACCATGTCTTCAGGGGAAGGTTTCAGCAAGAAATGCTCAGATCAAGGGTGGAACCTGTTCGTCATAATGTCCAGGGGGTTTCATCCAATTGTGCAAATTGAGGACTGCTTGAAGGGATCCAAACTAAGTTTCCCTAAATTCGATGGGGCAAAGGATCCCATCTCATGGTTCAGTCGAGCAGAGAAATTTTTCAAGTTGCACAATGTCCATGAAGCATTGCAAGTCGAACTAGCAAGCTTCCACTTGGAGGACGACGCCCAGATTTGGTTCGATATGCTGCAACAACATCAGGAAATGACTTCTTGGCAGCAGCTGAAAGAGGCCATGAACTTGCAATTTGGACCCTCGGATTATGAAGATTTTTACGGAGATCTCACTCGATTATCTCAGGATTCTTCAGTCCAAGAATACACTGCTCGATTCAATAGATTGGCATCAAGAGCTGGACATATGACCGAAAAATAGAAGATTAGTAGTTACACTTGTGGTCTCAAGTCCCAGCTGCGAATGGAGGTAAAAGCAAGAAAACCAGAGACTTTATTAGATGCACAAGGACTCGCCAGACATTTAGAGCATCATGTGAGCCAGAGATTGCATACATATGGAAGACAAGTGAGAGGGAATTCTCAATACACAGCTGCTCCCTCTCAAAAGGAACACAATTCGGAAAGTAGCAAAGGCGAAGTAGCTATGGATGCAGATTTTCAACCTAAAGAGACAACTACCGGCAGGAAGTTCAGTGTCAAACAGTTGCAAGAAAGGAAAGAAGCAGGGTTATGTTTCAAATGTGATGAGAAATTTTTCCCTGGACACAAATGCAAGAAGCTATTCACCATTGAAGTCATAGGGGAAGAGGATCTTTCAGCACAAGAGGACAGTGCGCAGGAAGGGGATTCAATGACTCCGGCAATTTCTTTTACTGCATTAACTGATGCATCACTTGCTAACACTATGAGGTTGTTGGGGAAAGTGAGAGGACACCAAGTAACAGTGCTAATTGATTCGGGGAGCTCACACAACTTTTTGAATGCAAGTTTGATCCGGAAATTGAAGCTGCCGGTGGAAACAAACAAGAGCATAAACGTTCAGGTTGCTATTGGCGAGAGAATAAATTGTGGGGAACAGTGTAAGAGCGTTGAGTTAGATCTTCCCGGGTATAAGACGGTGACAGATTTCTTCGTCCTTCCGCTGGCAGAATTTGATGTTGTTCTCGGCATCCAATGGTTGAAGACATTGGGATCCATACTATGGAATTTTGAATTCCTAACAATGTCTTTCACTGAAAAAGGCAAAACAATAGAGCTGCATGGACAACTTTTCCCCCTTGGTCAGTTGTGTGATAAGAAGAAGCCATCCCATTCATTCAAAACCCAAAAACAGGGGTTGTTAATGAATTTACAGGTGGTTCACACCCTGCAGCACTTCAAGACGCCATTATCAATCCTACCAAAAGAACAAGTGGACAAGTCGCTACAAGCATTTGAACAAGTTCCACTCCCAGCTCCGGCAATCACTCAATTGTTTTTTCACGAATTTTTCCAGCTTCCTGGCATGCTACTTTCAATCATTTCTGATAAGGAGATAAAACATTATCCTGATTTAAGGAGAACGGTGGTTGCATTCGTTGGTCGATCCTATAGGAGCTCCGAGCAAACATTGCCCTCTGTTCTTGTTATTGCTGTTATTTCTGCATCTTTAACTTCTAAGGCCAGGCTTGGTACTTGTGGCATTCAGCAGATTGGGGGCCACTTGGGATCAAACAGGTGCACGTCTATTGCTGCTGGGATTAATGCATTGGCTTTGAAGCATGGCATTTCGTCGCGCCTTGGCCAGCTGTTATTCCTGTACCAATTTCTTACCTTATACTACTCCAATGGCGGATACTTCCTTGTAATTCGTAATCTGTACAACCTTGGGGACAAGGTTCTTGTAAAGGGGAGGGTAATTGGTATGAATATAGTGAGTAGAGGAGTACGAAGGGGCATTGCGGGCTTCGAACTGTCAGCATTTAGTTGTAACCGTCAGTTTTGAATGAAATGTACTGGCGGAAAACTAGGAGTTGGGCTGGAAAACAGAATAAAAGGGGGAGAAACAAACTGTAATTGGCATGACTTGAAGAATTGAATTCTTGATTTTGTTTTTCCATTTATCTTCTTCCTACTTTCTAGAACGATCAACAAGGGAGCAAGGGTTTCATCCCTGTCCCGTCCTCCACCATTTCAGTCGCATCCTCCCAACCTCCTCTGTTTCGCAGGCTGGTCGTCAAATCCATGGCCCCACCGAAGCAAGGGAACAAGCAGGGAAAAGGGAAGGAGCTCGTCGTCGATTTGGGGAAGGAAAACTCACACCATCATCCGAGCATTCTTTTGTTCAAAAAAATACATACCCCCACACAAAAACATCAAGTGTCCGAATGATACTAATTTTGTTGTTATTAATTAATTATATTTAAACGGAACCAAATTACAATTTGAGCTCGATTTAGGGTTACCACCTATGATGCCTCACCCTGCGGTGGGCATTAGAGTGTACAGCACCAAATCGGTTTGCAGTGGACTGTGGAGGGAGGGAGAAGTGGCTCGTGTCTGAATGATCTGGTGATGTGATAGAGTGAGGAAGAAGATTGAGGGTGGGCCTGACATGCGTAGGACATTTCAAGGCACAAAAACGCATGAGATGTCTAGCCCCAAAGCATTGGGGCGAGTGAGTGTAAAAGCTCCCCCTTCCTTTCTGCTGTACCCAATCTGAGCAAGGAAGACGAAGGACGAAGAGACGATTGCTCTGGTGATGTGAATGTGTGTACCGCTGACCCCAACCGATCGAATCATTCTCGGCGCTTTTCTTAGTCTCTTAGGATGTTGTGTACAATTTTTTTTCTTTTATACTAAAAGTTTCACTGTAGATACAATTTTGGATATATCATATGCTGTAAAACATACTATTTATCAAAATTTTAAATATCGTATTAATTTTTTAATCTAAATTTAAGTTTATAAGTAAAATATTCTTTACTTAATATTTAATTAAATACCGATTAAACGACTCTAGTGTAACCTTGCAACTGAATTTTAGGGAAGGTTTATAACTAAAAAACCGGAGATGAATTAAAGTGGTGAAGAATTGTAAATTATACTCGATTTAAAGAGGGTGCATACAATATTAAATAAATCGGGGAATATGACCTGATATTTAAAATTATAATATTTATTTATTTGTTATGTATGCATGATTTACTTGTGGGCCATAGTTGATACTCATAACATGCGTGTATCGGTTACTGTACCATAGATTTTTATTGTGAACAAAGGCAAGGATGCAAAACCGGACAAAATGATTTTTCAAAAATAAAATGATCAAACCTATTTTAAATTTAAAAAAAACACACTTGTTTAAAAATATTTTAAAATTATTTTTTATTATTTGGATAATTAAGAAGAAAGGATTGAAAACATGATTTTGATTTGGAAATCTTTTAGTATCCTAATTATTTGTTTTTTATTTATACACGTTCATTTTAAGTTGTGGGATCCACTAATTACTCTAAATAAAAGCTATAATTCATTTGAGCTATAGTTCATGTATATAAGGTTTATAAATAAATTAATTAAAATATAATCTATTCAATGTTATAAATAAATAATTTATTTTCTTTTAACCCACCGGAAAAGGGGTTCTTTATTGATACCAATAATCCTTCTTTATTGAACCAAGAAGAAAGTTTCATTCTAAGCCAATTTGTAAAGTAATTTTTTTATTTGAATTTGAAACTAATAATGAATTTATTTACAAAGATCGAATTATGATTAAAAGTAAGATATCTAGTCAATTAAAATATAACAAATAGTTTTATCGTCTAAAATCGAAATCCACAATTTTATCACTAAAATAGAAATTCACATGATGCTTATTACTACTTCTACAAACATAAAATATTTTTGTCTGGCGAAAGAATAAAAAGAATTTAATAATTTTTTTAAAAAAACCCTTAGAATGAGTGTATTTTGCATATTCCTGATAAAACAATATAAATATGTTTTACAATGGAGAGAGACGAAACACAAAAAATTATATTCTTGGCCAATTTTTAAAGTAAATATTTTTAATTTAAATTTGAGATTAATAATGAATTGATTTACAAAGATCAAAATCTGATTAAAAGTAAGATATCTAGCCAATTAAAATATAACAAATAATTTTATATATAAAATCAAAATCCACAATTTTACCACTAAAATAGAAATCCGCAAGAAGAATTTGTTTGTTCGATTATTTAAAAAAAACCCCTAGAATTAGTGTATTTTGCATGTACCTAATCAAATGGTATACATATGTTTTACATTGGAGAGACGAGACAAATAAAATAAAAAAACAGAAAAAAAAAGACCCGACCAACTCCTCCAATGGCCGCGCCGTCCATGGAAGATCCAAGCCATGGGCTCGAGCGCAGGCCGAGCAATGGCCATGGCAGCGTCGCCACCTCTCAAAGCTCCCACCTTTCCCCTACCCGGCCATTTCCTCTCATCTTCTTCTAATCATCGTCGTCGTCGCCCCGACGCAGACTCGGCGGAGGGGGAGTACGGCTTTGTCCGTCGTCGGGGGAGGGGATGGTCTGGCCGTCTTGCGTCGCCGGCAGGACGCGGTCCCGGACGGCGGCGACGCGGCGGCGGCGGCGGCGGTGGGGCGGGGAGGAGGCGGTGGTTGTGATCTCCGACGGGGAGGAGGAGGAGGTGCATGCCAAGGAAGAGGTTGTAGAGGAAGAAGACAATGATGTTGTCGACGGTCGTGGCGGGGAAGAAGAGCTTGAAGAGGTCGAGGAGCAGTATACCGAGGATGATAGGCCGGCGCCGACGACGACGACGACGACCTCAGACGAGGAGGAGGAGGAGGACGAGCCGCCGCCATTGAAGCCCGTCCTTGGGAAGCAGAGGTATGGCCGCCTAGACGACGCTGTCTTCTCCAAATCGTATCTTACCGACAAGGAACCTGCCCAGAAGCGCTCAAAATCGAGTCTTGCCGGGCAGAAAGGCTCCAAATCTCATATTCCTGGAAGTGGGATCGGGGTCGGCGGGAGGAGGAGGAAGGTGGAGAGCGTGAAGGTGATAGATATCAGTGATGATAGCAGTGGTGTTGGGGATGAAGATGGAGCTGCTCTGTATTATGGGGGAGGGGGAAGAAAGAGGAAGGTGAGCGGGAAGAGGAGGAGGAGCTCTGGCTTTGGCCGATTCGAAGCTCCAATTCTTTGGGAGAAGAAGAAGAGATGGAAGCCGTCGGTGTTTGTGAAGACGAGGAGCAAGAAAGAGAGGCAGCTCGATGTTGATTCTGGTTCAAGCTCATCTACATCACGGAGTCGGTGGTTGGGCCATGGAGGCGCTGCAAAGAAGTGTGAAGTGAAGGAGGAGGAGTTGAGCCGTGAAAGCACTCATGAGCAAGAGCCCGGCATTGCCAAGAGAGCTGGCTTTGGCGTCAAGCTTGTGAGTTCCAAGGATTCTGGTGATGGTGGTTTGCCACAAGCAAACCAGGAGGTAGCCGATGAATCTTCAAGTTCCTCGTTTGGGGAGGTCAATGCAGATAAATTGGTTGATGTTGCTGGTAATGAATCTTCGTCTTCACTATCCTCCTTTGGAGAGCCTGCTACAGGTCCAGCACCTGTTGATGGTGACACAAAAGAGGCAAAAGATACAAAAGATGTGTCCTCTGATTCCACCTTCAATGAACGTGGTGATGATAACTCAATTGGTGGTGATGTCAATAGCAAACGTGGAGGTGGTCAAACATTGGATAAGGTTGTGTTCGTTGGAAATTCTGGCGAACGTAAACCGGGTGAACGTGAACACCTTTCGGCATCAAGAAGGAATGATCCTGTCTTTGATTTACTGGTGAATACCATTTGGGATAAGGGGAAGATGCTCCAGGAAGAGTGTGGGACTCGCCCTGTAGTGGAGGAAGTTCCTACTCAAGATAATTTTTCCCTTCCTAGGAAATTCATACTCTCGGATGATTGGGTGCCAAAGACAAACGAGAAAACGGAGCTGGAGATGGCTATTGAGAAAATGTGGGGTGAATTTGAATTTGCAAGGGCATCTCTTCACCTAGGTTCTTTTGATACCATGGTTAGTGATAATGAGATAGATTGTACTGCCTTTGTTTTGAATGAACTTATAATGTTTTATTTGTATAAATCTGTGATTCTTATAAGGTCAATATATTTTAATTCGATGCACTATGTAGTTATCTATCCTTTAGGTTGATTAGCTAGGGCATTTCTTTATTTAGGTTTTTTGTATACCATGGTGAGTAATAATAATAAAGGTCATGCTAGAATATACATATGGTGATTGTTTGTCTGGAATTCTTAGGATGCCTATGTATTTTAATTTGATGCATTTTTTAGTTATCTATCATATTGATTGATTAGTAATTTAATAAATGATGCCTATGTATTTTTATCTATCATTTTGGCTAATCAGCAAGCATTGTTGATGATAGTATGTTGTGCTTTGGCTTATCTGCAACCGTATACCATCAAAAGTGTTGAAAATTAAACTGCTTTGTAGAAATGCATTATAGAACCCGAGTAGTGGTGAAATTTTATAAAATATCTTTCACCCACTATCTTAATAGGAAATAACACGTCTTTTTGTGTCTTACTGTTGGTAAAGTCTTGTTGTTTATTCTGTTTGATGCGCTAGTATTTTCTGATATTTTCATAAAATATTTCTTTTGGTTTGGATGAATATTTTTTCTTTTTTAACCTTTATCTTGGGACTAATCAAAACTTCCACCAACTCACATTTTACATTATCATTAGAATGACAGGATGGAAGGGGGTGAAAGGAAACACATTGCTGATCATTCTATGCGCTGCTTAGAAGGTGATCATGAATTTGTACTTGACGATCAAGTTGGAATTATGTGCAACATCTGTGGATTTATCAAAGAAGAAATTCGTTACATATTTCCATCCATGGTATGTGTCTTAGCACAATTGTGTTTGATAATTCAGTTTGTTTTGGATATTGTTAGTATTTCACTCAGATCATGTTCACTTTGAATTTGTAGTATTCTAAACCTTGGGGCCAGTCAGGCAAAACAAGATATCCCGGTGAAGGAGACTATTCTGTCTTGGATGGTCTCTATTATCCCGATACAAACAATGGAAAGTCATCTGGTCCATCAGGCATCCCTCCTGGAACAATTTGGGATATGATACCTAAAATTAGATTGACTTTGTTTCCACACCAAAGGGAAGGACTTGAATTCATGTGGAAAAACCTTTCTGGAAGTATCCATCTTGAAGATTTGAAGAAGTCTTCCATTCCCAATGGAGGAGAAGAGGGTGGCTGTGTGATTTCCCATGCCCCTGGAACTGGAAAAACCAGGTTAACTATTGTTTTCCTGCAGTCGTTTATGGAAGTATTTCCCACTTGTAAGCCGATGATCATAGCACCACAGGCTATGCTTCTTGTCTGGGAAGGAGAGATCAAAAAGTGGAAAGTTGATATCCCCTTTCACAACCTTAATGTGAAGAGTTTCTCAGGAAACGAAGATCCTGCAGCAGTTAAGCTTGTGAACAAGTCAGGGCAGACTTCTGTCAATCTTGTGCGCATAGTAAAACTACATTCTTGGCACAAAAGGAAAAGCATACTTCTCATCAGCTATGATCTGTTCCAGAAGCTTACTACAGGCACCAAAGAACCTAAAGATAGTCCTTCAAAAAGAAAGAAAAAGCGCCAAGAGAAGGATGGAGCAGAAATTGCGAAGATCTTGCTTGAGAAGCCAACTCTGTTGGTTCTGGATGAAGGGCATAGGCCCCGAAATAATAGGAGTGAAATATGGAAATCGTTTATAAAAGTTAAAGCCAAAAGCAGGATCATCCTCTCTGGAACACCTTTCCAAAATAATTTGAAAGAACTCCACAGCACTCTCTGCCTGGTTAGACCGGATTTTTCTGGTTCTCAAAAGTTTCAAACTGTTTTATCAAAAAACAGAGAGCGGGATGGCTGGGCTACTCTGACTAAAAATTTCCTCCAAGCTCCTGATGAAAATTACGAGAAGTCCAGTCCCTTTTCAGTTCCTTTGTGCATGTTTATGAGGGTGGTATTCTGAAGAGCCTTCCTGGCAAGAGGGATTGTTGGGTTGTTTTAGAACCATGCTCTTATCAAAAGGTTCTCTTAGAGAAAATTCAAGAAATACCTGCAGAGTCTTGTTTGGGTAGAAACTGTTCAGTGTCTTGGATATCTATTCATCCTTCACTAGCATTGAAATCCAAATTGTCTGAAAGCGAATCAAGAGTTGTGGACCGTCCTCGGTTGGAAAAGGTAAGAAATGATCCGAGCGAAGGAGTCAAAACAAAATTCTTGGTAGAGCTTGTTAGACTCAGTTGTATTGACAATGAAAAGGTTTTGATATTTAGTGAGCATATTGAGCCTTTGGAACTTGTTAAAGAACAGCTTATACTTCATTTTAATTGGATGGAAGAAAAGGAGGTATTGGAAATAAATGGACAGACCAAGAATTTGAGGACTCGTGAGTTGAGGATGGAATCTTTCAATGATGCATCTAGTGAAGCAAGGGTGTTATTGGCTACTACAAAGACTTGTTGTGAAGGCATTAACTTGGTTGGAGCTTCACGGGTAGTTCTTCTTGACGTTGTGTGGAATCCTTCAGTGGAAAAGCAAGCCATCAGCCGGGCATTTAGGATGGGGCAGAAGAAGGTAGTTTACATTTACCATCTCATTACTGCCGGAGCTCAGGATAAAGACAAGTTTTACAGACAAGCCACAAAGCAACGTGTTTCAAAACTGGTCTTTTCTTCAAAGGCCATGCATGAAGGTGAGCAAAGTGATGTACTGGGTGAAATTGAGGATAAAATTTTGGAAGCTATGATTAGACATGAGAAACTAAAAGATATGTTTGGGAAAGTACACTATAATCAACCTAACTCATTAGACTTGACTGATCATTTGGAAGTCGTCAAAAGTGCTAGCTAGTCTGGAACTGACTGATTGAGAACTATTATACAGATTTTGAGCATCATTTCTACACCATAGAGGGTGGATTTTTTGGGTAGGGCTTGTTCTATTATTATGGAGGAAAAGAATTGCAACATTTTTTGTAAACTCTTGTGATGTTAGTACATGGGAATTGTTCATATATTTTTACATCATACAAACTTGTCCTGATCCATAACTGTTGTCATGTGAATTGATACATCAATGTAAGTTGATTTGTTTTGTTTCCAGGTTGTCTTCTGCAGATCTTTGTTTGCAGTTGGATCGTTTGAATTTTAGTATATTTATCTTGTGAATTTAGTATTTTCATTGGTATTGGATTTTCAAAATTGCATGAAAGTAAACCCAGAATTTCCAAATGATGCTTGACATGGCAAAACTGTTCATTATTTCGATCAATGGTGTCAATGACCACTTGATCACGCATGAATATCTTATTTATTTGTGCGTAGTTGCAAAGTGAATTGATTACCAAGTCTGGTACTAAAAGCTCAATGAGATAACTTATCTGATGGAAATCATGGAATGGTATCTGATGCGGTTATTTTGAGGTTGTTAAAGGAACACTGCTTCTAACAGCTGGATGTTGTAGTTGTCTTTTGAAGACAGTCGATCGTTACATATATGATCTATACATCTTGAGTGCCCTCATCGTGCATGTATTTACTATAGATTGTTCAAATATGATCTTATCTTCATTGCCCCATCATACATGTCCTTGTTGCATGGTTACCCCTTAATCTCTTTAACATGTTACAAATATGATCTAGTTCATAAAAATAGCAACCGACAAGACCAAATCAGAACGAAATCAGATGTGCTAATTACCAAGAGTTTCAAACCGAACAAGTCTCTAATAACAACAAATACACCTTACTCGCCAAAAAAATAAAAGAAGAGTGAGTGATTCCAACAAAATCCAATGAAAAAGAAAACATCTTCATCAAATGTAACCCTGTTTATATCTTGTAAGAGCTCCTCTGTCTTGGCATTACGAAATGCACAACATCCAACCAAGTAAACACAGACAAGAGCAAGGAGGGTGAGGAGAAGAATGAGGTCCGCCTTTCTCCATTCTTTCTTAAGGTTCTCAAGAAGGCCGGCCTTGCATGAGCCACATGAATAGCAGAGCTCGTTCTGGTCGTTGGTCCATGCCATGCAATCCATGTCTGCCGCCGGGTTGATGGGGCTGATCCAGTACGTCGGATTCACAAACGTGTACCCACCCTGCGTCAGTGGCTTGCAGCATCCACACTAGAGCATGAGAATCAAAAATTCAATCAGAACATCCATCACAAAATCAAGTTCATCGGTCAATCAAGCTGTGTTAGGTTCCAATTCGACTTGTTTGACTATGAGCTACGTGGAACGTACTAGTATTTTTTCATGTATAGATCAATATTTTTTCCATTTTAATTGGTACTTTGTTTTTTAGCATGATATTTTTACAAACTCAAAGTTTTTTGTAAAAAAATTCTGATTTTTAATTGATAATTAATAAAATTAAATATTTAATAAAATATTTTATTTATAATTTTAAAAAAGGGTTTAGCCTAATTCCACTACCTGATTAAATCAAATATATTCATACTACCAAAAAATATAGTATAGTTAATGATGTGGTATTTAAAACTATAGATTGGAGGTTGAGGCATGCTTGAATGAGTTAGCTCATTTGTATTTACCTATATTTTTTTACTATAGTTTAATAATTCAATTTTATTTTAAAAAATTAATTTAGCCAATTCAAATTGTTCCGGATGAGCGGTGGAGATTTTAGTGAGTAAGGTCTTCAAGAAAAATCTGAAGTTTGTAAAAGAAAAAGAAAAAAATTCAAAAAATCACGTTTTTTTATTTCGGAGGGAAATTCCAACCTACATTTGTATCTAAAATTAATCTTTATGCCATTTTTTGATTATTTAATTAAATTTTTGGGAAGAAATTTAATATATAAATGTTTAAAATTTTATTTTCTTATACAAAGTAATGTCGTAGAGTCAGAAAAAAACTTCAGAATTAACTGTTTTCGAGGAATTGTGCCAAATCTAAATTAATCGAGGTTTGAATATTACTCGAGCTTTGTAAAATTTATGAAATCATGAACAAGTGTGTTAACTGTAGCGGGTCGAGGCGAGAATTGAAGAAATCTTGAGCCATGGGGTAGCTTTGATTGTGGCCGGAGCAGATGTTGGCCACGGCAAGGCAGGTTTTGATTCTTTGCCATTTGAAGGGCCCGTTCACCGGCGGCGCAGCCAGCCGGAGTAGTCTTCGAGACGGTACTTCAAGTAGCTCCGGCTGGGGGAGGTGGCAGAAGCCGCGGTTGGTGATCATGTAGATGAAGACGACGAAAGAGGCGAGGAGGACTATGAGGATGAGCGTGACGATGAGGTAGGCGAGGAGAAGCCACGGGGCGCGGAAGAAGGGGCCGGCGAAGCCCGCCATGGCGGCGAGGAGGAGGAGGATGCCGTGGATGATGACCGGCCAATGGAGAAGCTTGACGCAGGAGTTGTCGGTCAGGGAGGCGAGCCAGACGCCGGCGCCGATGGCCGGGATCGAGAGGAGCATGGGAAGGAAGTTGTTGCCGGCGATGACCTTGCTTGTTAGCGGCATGCTGGCGCCTTGTCGCTGGCCAGCGGGCCGGTGACGGTAGTGGTGGTGGTGATGAACTCGGTTTAGTGGAAGAGAAGGAGGTGGTGCAAGTTTGGAAAGAGGAGAAGGTAAAGTGCAGGGTGGAGAATGAAGAGTTAACTTTATCAGAAAATGATAATTAATTAATGTGATTATGCTAATCAGTTTTTTGGGTCTCATGTTAGTGCAAGAGTGCTTTCATTATAAGAAGATTTATTTCAATAAAAAAGCATGTAAAAAAACTATAATATTTTCAATGTCAAAATTATGAATTGTATAATCAAAACAAAACTTCAATCCACCCCCTCCTCGAGGGGGAGACCAAGTACGAGTTGTCAGCTCGTTCTTTGATAGGCACACGGCTAGAGATGGCTCCTCAAGTCAATTTTATATATTGGTTCAATCGTGAGCACTAGAGCGAAACCCATTCTTACAGCTTAAATTAACGATTCCTTTAATCACACAAGTAGAATTTTCTTGTTTTCCTTTAAAATTCAATTAACCATATTCTATATGATTGGCATTGAAGGCTGCCAACGTAGAATACGATTCACTAACCCTACGTCTCATGTCGAGGTAGACAATGCACAACCTGCGTGTAAGGCTCGGAACCTGGCTTGCAAGGCACCAGGAAGACATAGTAATGTAATATTGTGTTAGCTCTACGATGAGATAAGCAATATTTAAATGTAGTGTGAATATTATGTATTAATTTGGAGTTTGGTGAAAGTAGAAGAATGAAACATTGAATGGTATGAAGGTTATCAAAGTAAGGTACACTTGACATGCACATTTTATGAGAAGTATGTTCATCAAATTTAATTGATGTTAAATTTCTATCTAATGATCCTAATATTGTAGTTAAAAACATGTTAGAATCTACATAACTTATAATCATGCTAAAGTTCTAGATAAGCTTCCAAAAGATAAAAAATTGTGCACATATTAGATTCTCTTCTTTGCTGGAAAGTAGGGTAAAGAGAAAATCATGTGTGATGTGCCCAATGGAACCATTTCCTCTTTTTCTGCAATTTTTTGAAACTATTTTCTTTTTATTTTTTTGTTTTTACTAAGGCAAATCTTTCAATGCTTCTTTGGAAGATGTGAATTGGGCTACTGACTTTTCATTGCTAATTTTTGTTGAATGACGATTTTTTTTTCAATGCTATTTATTTTGGCCAACATAATTAATGCGAATTTTCTCTGTGAATAATATGATTTGTTGTTTTTTATTTGGTCTTGCCGATGTTAATTTTGAGTTGCTTGCAAAAAAATGCTAATTTGGATGTTAATTAACATCGGCAAGACCAGCTTGTTGATCCTTAGGAGATTGTCAATACTTTGTCTTCTACTTACCAATTATTTCATAAAGCTTAGATTAGGATATAATGGGCACTGCAAGAAAAATGATTTTTCCTCACATTTTTCTCCGTGTCTTTGCACGACATTTTTAATTGTAGAGAAAAGTTATAAATTTTGTTCTACATTTAAAAATGTTTAAAAGCAAGTATTTAATAATTTTTTCACTTTTCTCTGCCCCAAAAATATTCATTAATTTTAAAACGTGGAGAAAAGTGAGGAGAGAAAATTTTCTCCATATTTTTTATTTTTTAGCTCATTTTTACTTCAACACATACCTTTTAAAATTTTCAAATATAAAATTAAATCTAAGTTTTTTTACACGATAAAAATTGGTATAGAGAAGAAATGGACAAAAGTACCACTTTTTTCCACTACATTTTTATAAAGCTCGGAGAAAAATCAATTTTTTTGCACTGTAGTATAATATTACTTAATTAGTCTGAACAAATAAAAAGAGGATAAACCGGTAAAAATGAGCATTGAGAAATGAATTCAAGAAGAATTTTTTATTTTTCTAGCCAGAGCCGAATTGCTAGCCTAAAAAAACTAGTGTTTCATTGCTTCGATAATTTGGACGTTGAGGATTGGAGTGCCTAATTTATTCTCTTTTCAATGGCTTACTAGCTAGCTAATTTCTTTGCATATTTGTAACTATCGCATAAACCTTAGATTAGAATATCCTTATAACAGTATATTTCTTGTCTGATCAAATTGATTGGGGGATAAACAAATACTTCTCTTCCCTCCAAGTGTATGCCTACTTGTTAAAGGTGGCACCAATATGAGGATGAGGACGTAGACCCCCATGCATATACACCAAATCCATGCAAAGCCTCTCCTCTCCACCTCCGACAATCACACCCCCGACTCCGCCGACTCATCCCGCTACCCCTCCCTCCCCGTCCTCCTCGGATGCATCTTTCTCATCGCCCTCTTCTCCATGTTCCTCTTTCGCTAACCCAACCGCCTCCGCCGAAACGCGATGTGGGGCCACTCTTGGACCAGCTAGCTATTACCATCGGCGGCCGAGCTGAAGTAGGAGATGACCATGGCCAAGTCCCGACTGGGGAGGCTTCCGTCGTCGCCATTTTCTCCCATTTGGAGAACTTGATCAAGGCCGGCGGCCCCATCCACCGCTCAAGCCCCTGGGTCGCTTGCGATTACAAGGTAGCCATGGAGCATGTATTCCTTGAATATGGAAACAAGGAGAAAAATGATAATCATGAGAGTCATGCTAATCACATAACCGTTATCTTCCCTCTTTTATAAAAAAGGGGTTGAGGTAAAGCATTTTCCAAAGAGATTATGTATACAAAAAATTGTGCTTTTTATAATTACGCATTTTGAAAAAATTAAAAATTATGCTCATGTAAATGTGGTTATTTTATTGTCGCCCTTGCTCTTATCTTGTATCTTGCGTTGATAGTTTACCTTGAGGAGAAGGCATTCTCCTTCATGACGGGGAAGATTATACCTTCTATTGCAGGGATTCTGAGTAAAAAGGATGTCACAAACACTCAAAATCGGTGCAATAGCTCTCAATCAATCAGATTAGCTACTAGCACTTTTGAATTAGGCTTCCAAAATAATCAGTCTAATAAGTTAAGTTAATTATATTGTTTTTTCCCTTTTAGTTTCTCCCGTCTAATTTGGTTATATTTGATGCCCATGACGATAGATCTTTTCCTTTAGCTAAAGACTAACCATTTCTTGTCCCACAAATTTGAAGCCGCCGTAGAGCTAGTGCAAGCGATGCCTGTTATTTCCTCGTCGGACTAGGGGTGGCCGGCGGGTGTTGACATCTGAATGAACGAACGTGTATGATTGTGATTAAATTTGACTGATAGATTGTGATCAAATAAAAACAAACCGAATATTTTGTATATATATGGTCGACCGATGATTGACTGAGCGACTGCAAAAATTATTAATTAATGATGTTTTTGAAGTTTATTATCTAATTATTATTGAAATTATTAAGTCTAAAGCACATCGTCCTTAAGTTTTGAACTTTCCTCGGTAATATAATATTTATTTATTCAATATATTAAAAAATAATTTAAAATTTTGTGGTAATTATACAAGAGAAATTAACCAAGAAAATAAAAGAGACAGTGACTGAACAAATGAGGTGTTAGTTCTTGTGATAAAAATCAGTATTTATGACTTACAAAATAATCAGATAATTCAATAAATATGAAAAATAAATATATTTTTATTTTGTCCAAATTTTGATCAGATATGATCATGAATAACTTGATCAAAGAATTTCAACAGTGGATGACCAAAGTTTTATCCTAAGTTAATTGAATGGATATGAACAATAACTTATATGACGTCCGACCTCTCTTCATCATCCGCTATATTTTTTAAAATGTATTAACTCCTAAAATCTAAAGCCACGATGACATGTCATTGTGTTGTCACAAATCTAGGAAGTTGTCCAACAGGCCCAAATGTTTCTCCTTGTCAACGCCTAGGATGAGATTTGAGACCAAGTAATAAGTCAGACCTTGACCCTATACATACGGGAAAAAATACGTACAAAGCCTGGTCAACATATACCTATCTCCCCTCCAAGTATGCGCCTACTTAGAGGTTGCACCAAAGGGCGGATCAGCAGACCAATTCCTTCCCTGCGTACCCTTCTCCTTTCCATGCACCACCTCCTCCCATTCCCTCCACCCACCTCTGGCCATGTCCTTTCCCTGCCCCTCCTACCTCCGCTCCCCCGGCTCCGCCGACTCGTCCCACTGCCACTCCCTCCCCCTCTTCCTAGGCTTCCTCTTTCTTGCCATCTTCTTCCTCGCCTTCTTCTCCATCTTCCTCTTCCACTACCTTCACCACCTCTACAGAAACACCACCCGCCGGCGCAATGGACGTAGGAGGTCGGCCGGGTCGGCGTCTTCGGCCCAATCTCGTGGGCTTGATGGGATCACCATCGCCACCTTCCCGGTCTATATGTTCCGCGCCGGGATATCTTACTGCAGGAGTAGGCCTGAGTGCGCGATTTGCCTCGCCGAATTCGTCGACGGAGAGCTGTGTAGATTCGGTTATTAGCTGCGGCCACGAGTTCCATATGAGCTGCATCGACCAATGGCTCGTGCAGCACAGTACCTGTCCGCTCTGCAGGAGGAAGCTCGACTCCGCCGCCGCCGCAGTGGAGAAGTCCTCGCCGTGGCTGGACAGGTGCCGGCGGGGGATCTGATCAGCCCCGGGGAAGATCCAGTGGCGGCGGGGAGGGATGAGAGCGATGTGGTGGTGGAGGTGGTGCAAAGTCACCTTCCGTCCAATGTGGCCGCAGCGTCGGAGGAAGGCGGCGCTGGTGGTGGGAGTGGTGCAAGTACTTGTGTTACGGGGAGGAGGCTGGAGAAGATAGGACACGGCAAGAGGAGGGTTCATACAACGTGCATGGAAATGACCGGGTTTAATTATTTTAGACTTCAATTTCATAAGTTAATTTCTTCATTTTTTCTCTTCATGATATATGAACTCTACATTAATTTTCTATTAAATGATGATACGTTGATTGTGTGATTGAAATTGAAATATATAAACCATGAGTTAGAATTTAAAGAGAGCTAAACATTTCTTTTGCCCACCATTGGCATATATAGTTGATCAATGTTAATTGGTAGCATAATTGATGCAGTAATAACTTAGTTTATACACGTATTCTTGATGGAAAACATGTTTCCACTACATATTCCATGAGTTATTTGCGTGTATATACGCGTGTGTGACCAAGAGTACTGATATTTAAAATACTAAATTTATCTTGATAGTAACTGAGATTATATATAAAGCATGCATTTCTTGTAGTGATCATCGAGAATTAGAAGATGGGCCGAAGCTAGCCATGAAGGCAATTTTGAAAGTAGAAGAGAAATCTTTATTTCAATTCAACAATAACAGTCCGTCCCTATTGCAAATGAGAGGTCTATTAGTGGACAAGGCCCATAACAAGCCCAAAAATTTATTATAGCAGACAAGGCCCATAACAACGAAGCCCAATGCACCAACAGCCCACGGAAGCCCTCTCACTAATTCCTCAACTTATTAACTCCTGTTTTTTATTTTATTTTCTTCTTGAAAACGCATTAGTTTGTAGCTTGTTACTCCCTGTATATACTGGGCATAGCTGTGGCCAACAAAAAATTTATGTTTTTTAAACCGGTCGACAAATTTAAAATAAAATTTTAAAACTGTGGAGAAAAATGAGGTGGGAAAAAGTAGTCACGGTAAAAATCAGGCTAGTGAAAAGTTTCTCTATGGTCTTAGCAGTAGAAAAATAAGAAAATACATTCTTATCTACATATATGTAGATATTATATTAGATTTTTTTCATGGCTCTAATAACATTGGATAAAGTATGATAAAAAATAAAAATTTCTCTAATGTTTTTTTTAAGTGCTCAAAAAAGCCATTTTTTCGTAGTGAATGTTAGGGATAAACTCCGATTTTACATACAAAGTCTAAATTAAATGAAGAAATGATTATTTTTATTTTAAAAATAAATTAATTCTAATTAAATAAAGAGATAAACAATTATAATAATTTAATGTATTATTTTTACACTTTTAAATTTTTCAATGGTTGAATCACTTATTTTTCATTAGAATGAACTTTTAATTCCTCTTTTATTAATAAGAGGTATATTAAAGGCATGTAATTATCATTTTCATATTATTATTTTATTTAATTTGTTCGGTGGTCTTCTTCATATGAATATGCACATAAATGAGAAAAACATGTTTAAACTTAATGCAATATAACCTTGATTAAGATCGATTCTCGAGTTTTTCTTGCCAACATCTTCTGATACTGATTTGGTAGCAAGCTAGCAGCTGCATGCAAAGAATATAGTGCTAGATGTTGTCTCTCTTTATTCAAAGAATCGTGTTCAAATTATCATTATCGAATGAGACACTGAGGCAAAGCCACATGATTAAGATAATCAATACTAACACTCAAAGTTACACTTCAAAACATTCAACTTGGAATATGATTAAATATATTTTTGGGTCAAGAGAATTGACATAAAGATTTCACAACAAAAGAGATTTCAGGATGGTTATGGGTGATAGTTTGGCTAAAATTAAACATTGAGGATTTCTTGAGCACAAGATAGCAAATTGTAGAGTGAATTTATGAGAAAATGATAGATAAGAACACATGCATGTTAGTCATGTCTTGTATCATGCATATATGGATGACTTTGTGTAATCTCTTGCAATTTGCTCTATGAGAGACAAGTCATGGAAGACATCCCTGGTTTTGCCGAACTCTTTGTTCTATGCATGGATTGGAGCAGCGTCAAGCCGACCTTCAATATTCTGACTGTGAAAGCTCTAAGGATTCGGCAAGAAAGTTCACCCCAAGTATGCATAAAATATTATTTGAAAACATGAATAAAATGGCATAATATATTTCTGCAAAGACAATTTTTTTCCCCAACCTACAACACTTTAAAAATGCTAGCTATAATAAATATTAGAAAATTTTAAATATGTCTTAACAAAATATATCAGGCATTTTTATGGACGTAAATTTATATGAACTGCATGTTGTTATTGCACTTCGTAAAACTGACGTTAATTTGAGAAAGTTTCTTTTTTTAACAGTAAATGCTCTTCCTAGTGCAACCATGTTGCATGGAGACATGCACAAGACCGACATTCATCAAATGCATAGGAGTAGCTACAAAAAGTGTAAATTTGAAATTGACATGTCATAGAACCTAAGTTCCTGAAAAGAAAATTCATCACAGGCTAATAAACATGCAGTTTAATAACTGAGTTATTGAGGTTATTATTGGACAGCTAAGTATTGTATATCTCCTGTTTTATGGTTTATACATATTAACTGGTTTTTTTCTTTATGCATATACGCTATGAGCACTATGAGTTGAATTCTGCTTTGAGCTTGCTAACAGTTCAAGTAATTGATGGTATTGCATGTAGGGATGTGATGCATCAGTTCTCATAGACTCAACTACGTTCAACGCAGCAGAGAAGGATGCTCCAGCAAACACACGGCCTCAGAGGGTTGAAGTTATAGACACTGCCAAGGCAAGGCTGGAGAGCTCCGGCAAGAGAGTGGTTTCCTGTGCTGGTATACTTGCATTTGCTGAAAGGGACAGTGTACAACTGGTAGTCTATTGTTGCTCCTTTCGATCAACCCTATATTGTCATGTACAACTAGTTCACTATCAGAGGATGAGCATTAGATCAGTGATATGATTGAATTCTGGATGTGGTTTTTCATGTGTGTAGACAGGAGGCCTTGGCTATCCGGTACCAGCAGGAAGAAGAGATGACAGCGTTTCATTGGCTCTTAGTGAGCTGCCTGCACCCACAGACGACGTTGCCACTCTCACCCGAAGTTCAGCCAAAAAGGCCTAACAAAGGAGGAAATGGTCACCCTCTCAGGTAATTAATCAACAAAAAATTTAAATCCGTTCAATTTCATACACAATCTTTCCAAATACCCACAACAAAATTTCAAAGTTACGTCTCCAAATCTAACATATCATGATCTATATATATATATATATATAGAGCGCATGCAATTGGCCGTTCCCATTGCACCTCCTTCACACGTTGGCTCTACAACTTCAACTCAACAATGAGCCAAGACCATGGATGTACGAATCAACCAATTCTGAGTCGAATCAGCCGATTTAAATCTGATCGGCAGTATGCCGATCCGATTTTGAGGTTGAATTAGTCGGCCCCGAATCGACGTCCAAATCGGCCGATTTACTCCGATTCCGACCGATATAAATCTGATTCGGAATCAGGGTAAATTAGGGAAGAATCAGTTTTTTTGGGTAATAACTAAAATACCCTAAGTGTGATATTAATTAAATTATTTAAGCATGGGTAAAATTGGAATTTTGATTTTAGAAATTTTAAATTACCCCGTCTCCCACTCAGCCACCGCGCTTCCTTGGCTCCGACCTCAGTCCGACTGGGCTTTCGACCTCGCCTCCACCCCGCAACCTCGCCTCCGACGGGACGAGGGTGGCGGGGCGGGCAGAGGCGCAAGGAAGGGGACTGGGCGGGGCAGGGCCGGCGGGTTCAGGTCGGGTGGGCGGGGCCGACGGGGTGAGGCCAGACAGGGCGGGGTCGGCGAGGGGAGGCCGGGCAGTAGGGGCCGGAGAGGGGGGAGGGCAAGGTGCCGGCGCTAGCTGTGGGGGTAAAGGAAGGTGGCATTGACTGATTCAAGTCAAAAATAATAATTAATTCTAAATAATTAAAAAAATCTTAAAAAATTAAAAATATCATAAACTATAATACACATAATAATATCAACATAACATCAATACCTAATTTTTATATATTTATATTTTGAATTGTCAAATTATTATATATGAACGATTAGACCAACTTGGACCGATTCAACTGAACCGATTCCTGTCTGATTTAGACCGATTCCGATTCCAGCTCTGATTCCCTTGAAAACCGATTCTGATTCTAATTTCGATTTTGCAACCATGGGCAAGATCCAAGTCTGGATTTAGCCTATGCAGCACAGCTAGAGCAGCAGGGCCTGCAAGGAGCACAGACACTAGCTTAGTGATGCCCATGAATCCCAGCGGCCCCAACTTTACGGACACTTAATACTACTCCGATTGGCGGGCCAACCGAGGCCTCTTCACCTCATACCAAACGCTTCTACCGACATTGCAACCGCCAGCCTAGTGCGTGTGAATGCTTTCAACGGACTTCTATGGAGGGTCAAGTTTGCTGCTGCCATGGTGAAGATAGAGCAGTTGGATGTCTTTGACTGGTACAGCAGGGAGGTCAGAGATTACAGCCGTGCTATCAATTGGTATAAGTAAATCTTGAAGTTACGATAATGATATCATGATCAATGTCAATATTGTAATTGATCCTTGGGAAATGACTAAAGCTGAGATAAATCAATATATGAACACCATGCAAATGCTATGTAACACCCCGTTTCGGCTCACCCGTGAACCGACCCGGAAATGTCACCGGCGACCGAACCGTTCGCTAATCTACTAGATTCGGTTAAGCCGACCAGGATCTACTCTCGGCGTCTCAAGATGGAGATGCAAATGTGAAATGCATGAATGGGAACAATTGGGTTCTAACGTGGTCCTACATGCATGCTATGACGTGCAAGCAAAGACAAAACAAAACAATAAATGAGAAACCAAAAGAAAATATATACTACTACGGAAAAACGGACAGAGTTTCCCTTAAAAGTGCAATAAGGGCCAACCTGTTCACGACAAGGGTATATAAATATTTTATCAAAATACGATAAAACATGATAATCTACCGTAGCATTCATCATTATCTCTTTCGTTTCAATTGAACCGAGCCTGAACTCCAAACTCACTACTCATTCACATTTATCCATTCATTTCATATCAAGCAATTTATCTAAACAAACACATCAAAATTATCATTCACGTAGCAATAACACACCGTCATTATAGATTACACGCGGCAGGTACATGTGTGCGCGGTTCCGTGCTGCTCCTCCGCAGTCCCGACAGCTTTCATCCCTCGCATTCCTCACCTACATATATATAGAAAAACCGTCAGTAACGAGTGTTACCGGCCCGGAAAATAACTAATATCAATCTGGCACAGGAGAGCAAACTCTCCTGTTGAATGAAAACCATATACTTCCTCAAGAACTCTCATCAGGGCACATACGGGAGCCGTCGCCCTCGGGTCGACAGCGTCCCCCTATCTTTCACATTCTCATACCTCGGCCATTTCTCTATCGCTTCTCGCATCAAATCTCATTCCTTTCCGCCCTCTGCACCTTCCATATTACTCCTGGCCTTGAGCACGAAGGCCGAGTACTCTCAGGCAGTCACCTTCAGTACCCTTTGAAACCACAAGTCTAGACATGCGCTGCAATGCAGTACCCGTGAACCTCCACACTTCTCCGGGTTTGAGGAACTCAAAGGTAGAGTTGTCAGGATCCCTCGGGAATGAAACGGCCCGCACACCATTCCAGAGCCCACTATCGACACACACGTGCCCGCTCGCGTAGCACGGTAGTCGGATTTCCCTCATTCAATCTCTCACTGAAAACGTGAAAACTATACATATATAAAGGTCTGGGTTAGGATTTATACAATAGGCCCGAAGGCAACGTGAGCTGGATCCGAAGTTCGAAAACAAACTCGAGGGATCTCATCCTCGAGGGTTATTAATCTGGAAAATACTGTTGGCTAAATGGCCCGAGTTAAGTGGGATCCGATAAAACGCCACTTAACACGTCCTACATGTAATAAATCAAATACTGTAACACCCCAAATCCGGTTCACACTCGTGAACCGAACCGGCATGTTACCAGCCCCGGTTAGGTTGGCTAACCCGAACCTAACTCATACGGATCCAATCTCGGCGTCTTAAGATGTAAATACGACTTGTCATGCATGGATAAATTCATAAAACCCTAACATGATACTACATGGATGACATGCAACCTAAATTTCACACCAACACAATTACAATCAAAATTTGTAAAAATTATAAAATGAAAGGGACAGGATTTCCCCTAAAAATGCAATTAGGGGCCACCCTGTCAAAATCGTATATTCAAACATATATACGTATAGCAACGATAGCATTCACACATACTTCTAATCTATTATATTCATCATTCTCTGAACTTTGGGTCCTAACCCATCACACTTTTGCTGCGCTACTCTGATCATTTCACATTCTATCATGTCTCATGCATTTGAACATGTCATTCACAATATAATAACATAATAACACAAAATTAAACATTCAGAAATCTAACATGTGTGTGTGTACAAGACCTCATTGCTCCTCCGTCCAAGCTGGCTCCTCCAACTCGTGATTATTACCTACATATAGTATAAAAACACGTCAGTAACAAGTGTTACTGGTCCGGAAAATAAAATAACTATAACAAGCTGGCTATGAGAGCAAACTCTCATATGAAAGAAAACATCATACTCCACGTGAACACTCTGAAGGGCACTACTGAGGAGCCACTGGGCTGCAGACCCGGTAGCATCCCGAACTTACTGTCTGCTGGTACTATGCCGCTCTCGGCACTTCTTTTTCAGTACTTCTCGTGAAACTTTATCCTAAGCCCTCTCCTTACCTCCATATTTCTCCTGGCCTTGAGCACGAAGGCCGAGTACTCTCAGGCAGTCGCCTTTAGTACCCTTTGAACCACAAGTCCGGACATGCGCTGTACTAAACAGTACCCGTAAACCTCCACGTTCTCCGGGTGTGAGGAACTCAAACGCGGAGTTATCAGGATCCCTCGGGAATGGAACAGTCCGCTGGCACTAATCCAGAGCCCGCTTTGACTGTCACGGCATCCTCTGCATGGTACGTGCAGTCGATTTCTCCATCTCTCGTCTCACAGAAACACGAAAACTATATATATATAGGCTTGGGTAGGGAGTTACATAATAGGCCCGAAGGCAACTTTTGGTGGATCTTGTTTTCGAAATCAACCTCGAGGGATCTCATCCTCGAGGGGTTATTAATCCGGAAAATGTTCGATTAAATGGCCCGAGTTAAGTGGGATCCGATAAAACGCCACTTAACCCGTCCTGCAGACAATAAATCAAACATACAATAGAAAAGATTAAAACAGACGAGTCCTAAACGGACCTGGTAGAAGCTCCAAGCGTGTCATCGCGCCTAGGCGGCGAGCTCCTATTCCGTACCTACACATCAAAACTAAATACTAACGCCCGCTAACTAAATGATGCATCAACTCAACACAATTAAACACAAAATCATCAATCGTCAAATAACCATAAATATGAAATAACTCTAACTCATCCTATTCATGACAATTTTATTGTATTTTTCCTAAGTTACATCATACACGATTATCATGCTCAATTTACTTACTTCATTAAATCACTTAACCTCCATGAACTATCAGTCACATCATGTAACTTATCACTTCATCACTTATCCTCCATGCACTATCAATCACATCATAAATCAATCCTAGCATGTTGTGCTAACAATCATCATCAATTTTAAATAATCAAATCGGAGGTAATTATACCTCACGTCGTCGGCAATCGGCGACGGCTAGGGTTCCGTCGCGCGTCTCGGAGCTCGAATTCGGCGCTCCTCGGCGTCTGACGTTCGATCGAGTCTAACTGGGTGAGCTCCGCGGAAGATCCGGTGAATTCCAGCGAATTCCAGAAATTTCGATTTTCCGGCGGTTTTCCGGCAGCTACTGGCGGTTTTCCGACGGCTTCCGGTGGTTTTCCGGCGACAATCGCCGGCGGCGTCTACTAGCCGGAAAGTGGTCGTGTTGGGTACCCTCGGAACCGGCTCGGCGAGCCCGACTCATCTATGAGGTCGACGCGGCCAACGGAGGTGGTGGCTCGCCGGAAAATGCATAAAACAGAGCGGCGGCGATGGGTTGCTAAATCCGGCCGGCCAGGGCGGCGATGGCCTCCGTTCCGGTCGGGGAAGGTCGCTGGAAGGCTGAGGGTGCTGAGGCGACTGACCGATCGCGGCGGCGCTGGTCGCCCGCGGCGGAATCGGTGACGGAAGCGTAACGCGGGCGCGGCATCGCGGCTTGGCTTCCTCGCGTCGCAGCGGTCCGACGGGGGCCGGACCTGGTCGGGGCAGCACGACAACGTCGTCGCCGAGCTGGGCGGCGTCGGTCGACGGCCGGGCGGCGCCGACAGCGGCGGCGGTGGTGCGCGAACAGGGGCGGCGCGGCACGAGGGTTCGGGCGTGGGGAGAAAAGGTCGGGGCAGAGAAGAAAGGTTGGGTGGCAAACTTGTAATTAAGACTTGACTCGTCTCCGACTCGAGTCAAGTATAATAACTAAGTCATATTAAATCCTAAAAAAATTCATAAAAATCAGGAAAAATCCCGTAAAATCAAACAAGTACCAAACATCGTAATGATATGCTCTAGAACTATCAACCCACCCGAAATGCCCGTAACGCGTCCTAACGCGATAAACGGCCTAAAACTAATTCTACGATCCATTATATATAAAAATAATAAAAAAATGACTGGCATACTCTCATATATCTGATAACTCATTCTGTTCTGCTGTGTTCATGACGTTATCATCATATACTTGGGTACGCATGACCCTCATAGCTCATACACGCGACTGGCATCGGCTCGGTACACGTGTCCTGAAACTGACTCAACTCGAAAAAATAACGGTCGACCCGACCGGTTCTGAATATAAAACCCTAACTCGAATCGTGGGTTTTACAAATACACAATAGAATAGCGTAATCAGAGAATGAGTCGAATCTGGTATAAAATAAGACTTTATACCCATTATACCCAGTGTTGCAGAAATCGGCCGATTCCGTGCGGAATCGGCCGATTTAAATCGGATCGGCGTCGCGCCGATCCGATTTCGGGGCCGAATCGGGCGGCCCCGAATCGGCCGAGTTCGGCCGATTTAAATCGGAATCGGTTTTTTTAGGAAATTACCAAAAAACCCTAGGTATGATTTTTATTAAATTATTTAAGCATGGGTAAAATGGTAATTTTGATTTTAAAAACCTAAAATCAAACCCGCTCCCCCGACACCGCCGCCGCTCGTCCGCCCGCCGCCGCCCGGTTTCCGCCTCCGCCGTGCGGCCCCGACTCCGCGCTCGCCGCCGACCGGGCTGCCGACCTCGCCGCCGACCTCGCAACGTCGCCGCCCACCCGTGGCCGGACCGAATCGGGCACGCACGATTCGCCGCCGACTCCGCCGCCGGCTCCGGGCCGCCGACGGTTCGTCCGGCCGGGCTGCCGACATCGACCGGGCTGCCGACATCCTCCGACATCGCCGCCGCGAGACTCGCCGCCGACCGGGCCGCCGGTGGCGGCGAGGTAAAAATCGCTCGGTGGCATTCTTGTAATTAAAAGTTGACTCGAGTCTAACTCGAGTCAAAAATAATAATTAATTCGAAATAATTTAAAAAAAATCTTAAAAAATATTTAAAAATATCAAAAACTATAATACACAGAATAATATCAAAATAACATCAATACTTAATTTTAATATATTTATATTATAAATTGTCAAATTATTATATATAACTGATTAAATTAATTTGGACCGATTCAACTGAACCGATTCCTAGCCGATTCAGACCGATTCCGATTCCGATTCCTATTCACTGGAAAACCGATTCCGATTCCGATTCCGATTTATGCAACCATGATTATACC
This sequence comes from Piper betle, assembly GCA_033002965.1. NCBI lineage: Eukaryota > Viridiplantae > Streptophyta > Magnoliopsida > Piperales > Piperaceae > Piper > Piper betle. The sequence continues at coordinate 48,744 of JAURVB010006236.1, read as the reverse complement.
TTTGCTAGTACTACAACATTCTCTGCTCACATCTAACTGGGCAAGCAATCTGATATCATGATAACAATCCATATATGACATGTCAACTTAACTAAGGCTAATTCCACACACTTCTAATAGGGTCCTGAATACACTGTTATCCAAACAACTTATCAATAAGAATCTGCATGTAAGGAAAATAAACAGAAACATACTTGCCAGCTGGACTTGGAGCAGTCTTTGCACACACATCACCTATAAAAGTATCATACATCTTAATCAACTGAGAGTGGCTCTGATACCAATGTTGTAACACCTCAAATCCGGTTCACACTCGTGAACTGAACCGGCACATAAAAATTCTAAAATGAAAGGGACAGAATTTTCCCTAAAAATGCAATTAGGGGCCACCCTGTCAAAATCGTATATTCAAACATATATACATATAGCAACAATAGCATTCACACATACTTCTAATCTATTATATTCATCATTCTCTGAACTATGGGTCCTAACCCATCACACTTTTGCTGCGCTACTCTGATCATTTCACATTCTATCATGTCTCATGCATTTGAACATGTCATTCACAATATAATAACATAATAATACAATATTAAACATTCAGAAATCTAACATGTGTGTGCGTACAAGACCTCATTGCTCCTCCGTCCAAGCTGGCTCCTCCAACTCGTGATTATTACCTACATATAGTATAAAAACACGTCAGTAACAAGTGTTACTGGTCCGGAAAATAAAATAACTATAACAAGCTGGCTATGAGAGCAAACTCTCATATGAAAGAAAACCATATACTTCCTCGTGAACACTCTGAAGGGCACTACTGAGGAGCCACTGGGCTGCAGACCCGGTAGCATCCCGAACTTACTGATCTGCTACTGGTACTGTGCCGCTCTCGGCACTTCTTTTTCAGTACTTCTCGTGAAACTTTATCCTAAGCCCTCTCCTTACCTCCATATTTCTCCTGGCCTTGAGCACGAAGGCCGAGTACTCTCAGGCAGTCGCCTTTAGTACCCTTTGAACCACAAGTCCGGACATGCGCTGTACTAAACAGTACCCGTAAACCTCCACGTTCTCCGGGTGTGAGGAACTCAAACGCGGAGTTGTCAGGATCCCTCGGGAATGGAACAGTCCGCTGGCACTAATCCAGAGCCCGCTTTGACTGTCACGGCATCCTCTGCATGGTACGTGCAGTCGATTTCTCCATCTCTCGTCTCACAGAAACACGAAAACTATATATATATAGGGCTTGGGTAGGGAGTTACATAATAGGCCCGAAGGCAACTTTTGGTGGATCTTGTTTTCGAAATCAACCTCGAGGGATCTCATCCTCGAGGGGTTATTAATCCGGAAAATGTTCGATTAAATGGCCCGAGTTAAGTGGGATCCGATAAAACGCCACTTAACCCGTCCTGCAGGCAATAAATCAAACATACAATAGAAAAGATTAAAACAGAGACGAGTCCTAAACGGACCTGGTAGAAGCTCCAAGCGTGTCATCGCGCCTAGGCGGCGAGCTCCTATTCCGTACCTACACATCAAAACTAAATACTAACGCCCGCTAACTAAATGATGCATCAACTCAACACAATTAAACACAAAATCATCAATCGTCAAATAACCATAAATATGAAATAACTCTAACTCATCCTATTCATGACAATTTTATTGTATTTTTCCTAAGTTACATCATACACGATTATCATGCTCAATTTACTTACTTCATTAAATCACTTAACCTCCATGAACAATTTACTTACTTCATTAAATCACTTAACCTCCATGAACTATCAGTCACATCATGTAACTTATCACTTCATCACTTATCCTCCATGCACTATCAATCACATCATAAATCAATCCTAGCATGCTGTGCTAACAATCATCATCAATTTTAAGTAATCAAATCGGAGGTAATTATACCTCACGTCGTCGGCAATCGGCGACGGCTAGGGTTCCGTCGCGCGTCTCGGAGCTCGAATTCGGCGCTCCTCGGCGTCTGACGTTCGATCGAGTCTAACTGGGTGAGCTCCGCGGAAGATCCGGTGAATTCCAGCGAATTCCAGAAATTCCGATTTTCCGGCGGTTTTCCGGCAGCTACTGGCGGTTTTCCGACGGCTTCCGGTGGTTTTCCGGCGACAATCGCCGGCGGCGTCTACTAGCCGGAAAGTGGTCGTGTTGGGTACCCTCGGAACCGGCTCGGCGAGCCCGACTCATCTATGAGGTCAACGCGGCCAACGGAGGTGGCGGCTCGCCGGAAAATGCATAAAACAGAGCGGCGGCGATGGGTCGCTAAATCCGGCCGGCCAGGGCGGCGATGGCCTCCGTTCCGGTCGGGGAAGGTCGCTGGAAGGCTGAGGGTGCTGAGGCGACTGACCGATCGCGGCGGCGCTGGTCGCCGGCGGCGGAATCGGTGACGGAAGCGCAACGCGGGCGCGGCATCGCGGCGTGGCTTCCTCGCGTCGCAGCGGTCCGACGGGGGCCGGACCTGGTCGGGGCAGCACGACAACGTCGTCGCCGAGCTGGGCGGCGTCGGTCGACGGCCGGGCGGCGCCGACAGCGGCGGCGGTGGTGCGCGAACAGGGGCGGCGCGGCACGAGGGTTTGGGCGTGGGGAGAAAAGGTCGGGGCGGAGAAGAAAGGTTGGGTGGCAAACTTGTAATTAAGACTTGACTCGTCTCCGACTCGAGTCAAGTATAATAACTAAGTCATATTAAATCCTAAAAAAATTCATAAAAATCGGGAAAAATCCCGTAAAATCAAACAAGTACCAAACATCGTAATGGTATGCTCTAGAACTATCAACCCACCCGAAATGCCCGTAACGCGTCCTAACGCGATAAACGGCCTAAAACTAATTCTACGATCCATTATATATAAAAATAATAAAAAAAATGACTGGCATACTCTCATATATCTGATAACTCATTCTGTTCTGCTGTGTTCATGACGTTATCATCATATACTTGGGTACGCATGACCCTCATAGCTCATACACGCGACTGGCATCGGCTCGGTACACGTGTCCTGAAACTGACTCAACTCAAAAAAATAACGGTCGACCCGACCGGTTCTGAATATAAAACCCTAACTCGAATCGTGGGTTTTACAAATACACAATAGAATAGCGTAATCAGAGAATGAGTCCTAAACGGACATGGTAGAAGCTCCAAACGCCACGCGCCTGGGCGGCGAGCTCCTACACCGTATTGTTAGACTATTTTCAATAACATGCAAGTATACACGGTCGAAACAAATAATATAATGATAAAATCAAGTATCGTCCGCACAGGGAGATGAATTTCCTATAATTAATTAAAGAAAATAAAATTAAGAGCAAAATAAAAATAACAAACTTAACTAATTCTATGTAATAACTTTAAATTAAAAGCGATATTAAAATTATAAAACTCGTTCTAGAGTCGAATTTTCCTTAACATCAATTTAATCTTCATCAAATCTTACTCTTATCTTTTATTCCCTCGGATTGTCGATCTAGGATAATGATATGACATGGTGGCTCCCGCTCCTTCATGCTTCTATTATTTTGCCTCAATTCCTACCTCCCGGTGATAATTGATTAATCAACAAAATAATGCATTAAGAATTGCCTTACAATCGCATACGGTGTTGTGTATCTTCCGACCACAACGACAAACAAGTCAAAAGACTCGTCGTATGATGAATTATCAATGACTAATCTAATTAATTTCTCCCGAAATCTAATTAAACCTCATGATCTAAGAAATAGGTGATCAATCTATTCTTAGCATTTAGAACATGATAATTCAAACGATCCGATTGAATAAAAGAGTAAGAGCTTGAAATGAATTCAATTAAATCATGTTAAGTTCTATTCTTCTCTAGAACGAAATATAAAACTACTCCATAATAAAAATAGAAAATAATATAAAGAAAAACAATATAAAGAAGAAACTAACTTTTATTACGAAAGAGAAAGAAATTACAAAAACTAAAACTACTACTTCTACTACAATCTGAAGCCAAGAGATGAGATATGATCAACAACAAATGACCACCCCTTTATATAGAAGTGGAGATACAAGAATTCGAAGAGGGTGTTCACAAATCGACGTAATCTAATTAATTATAATGTCCCTTCAAGTTTCCAACTGTTCGACTCCATTGAACACCATGAATTGTAGCCATTGGGTGGCGCCAAGTGTCATGACCAATCAAATCCAAAGCTTAATTTATTCATCTTTTTCTGCATTAAAATACCAAAATTAAGCATATATAATAAAATATTAATTAACTAAAAAATAAAGTAAAATATTACTTAATTAATAATGTTTATACCTGAGAAGTACAAAATCATATTAAAAACATGGGGAAATATTATATATTTTAAACACTTAACACGTACCTACACAATCAGGCTAAAAACTAATACCCGCATAATGAATCACACATCCTATAGCATACACACACAATCAACACAATCACGCATCAACCATCACACATCAACCTATATCAATTCTAGCAAGTCTACTTAGGCTAGTTTGCATTAGATCATGATCATTACCTAGTTACCCTAATTAGTTTCTTAGTCTCCATTTTTTACACCACTCAATCAAACAAATTTCATATTTTATCCTTAATCAAATCTACATTTATATATATTATTATAACACACAATTCACCAATCCTAGCATGCAATTCTAATAAGCAATACTTTCAAATAATTAAGTTAAAATAAATTATACCTTGCGTCGTCGAAAATCGGCGATGATTAGGGTTTTCGTTTCGTGGCTCGAAACTCGAATTCGGCACCTAGCGGCATCCGAAGTCCGATCAATTTGGACCGGGTGCGTTCGGTGGATGATCCGGCGAATTTCCCAAGAATCCAATTTTTCCTACGGTTCCGACGGTTTTCCGGCGAGTGTCGGCGGTTTTTCGGCGAGTGTTGGCAGTTTTCCGGCGGATTCCGACGGTTTTCCGGCGATGATTCGGGGCGAGGCAATCAGGGGGTCTATCAGCACCAGCTCGACGAGCTTGGTCCAATGGTGGTGTCAAACAGGGTAGCTGAGGCGGCGATGGCTGTCGATGGCGGCGTCGAAAACGGGTGGCGGTGGCGGTGTGCTCCGATCGGGGCTGCGGCCGGCCTCGACGACGGTTGGGATGATGGGGGAAACGTCGGTGACAGCGAGAGGGTGAGACTGGTGGTCACAACGGCGGAGACGGCGACCGAACGACGGCGGAGACGGCGACCGAACGGCGGCGGAATCTGGCCCGGAGTGGCGACGGTCGAGGCAGTTTCATGGGGCGATTCCGACATCCTGGTGGTGAGAGGGTGGCCGGGGTGGGTCGTGGCGGCACGACGAGTGCACGGCAGGGCAGGGCGGTGTTGATCTGCGGCAGCGCGACGTCGACAGCTGCGGCGGCGGCAGCACACAATGACGGCGGCTAGGGCTTAGGGTAAGGAAGGTGTCGGGGAAGGAGGAAAATACCCTCAATGGCAGTTTCATAATTAAGTATTGACTCGATTCCTACCCGAGTCAAAATAATAACTAATTCGTAATAAATTCTAAAAAAATCTAGAAAAATATGGAAAAATCCCATAAAATAAAACAAATACAACAACATCCAAATGACATGCTCTATAACTAATAACCCACCCGAATATAATCCAACGCACCCTAATGCGTCATTTGGCCTAAAACTATTTCTACGATCAAACATATAAAAGAAAAAAATACTGCATACTTTCATATATTCTGATAACTCATATCTCACCATCTTCTCGACGTTATCATCATATATTCAGGTACACCTGACTCTCATCGCTCATAACTCACGGAGGGCCTCGACTCAGCACGTGGTTCATAAAACTGACTCGACTCGAACCAACGGTCGAACCGACTGGTTCGGTAACATAAAACCCTGACTCGAGTCACGGGTTTTACATGCTAACTATTTGTCGAGCATTGAAAATCTAGTGATGTTTTCTGTTAACGATGACATTGATAATCTTAGTATGTGGAGGAAGTTAGTTTTTTGTTGCATGCGGGAGAAATAACTAATTGAAATAATATGATTATTAAGTTCACCCGTGGAAAACATCATTAAGTAAAAATGAAGAGGATTGAAGATAGGATTCATTGCCTATTGAGAACAATTACAACTTTTCTCTGCAATAGTATTCGTATCGAACAAATGTTTAGCATAATGTCTTCAATTGATCATATTTGTAATTTTTTTTATCGATTATAATTATAATTAGTGTAGATATCTTAGTGCTAAAAAAGACATCAAGAAATTAGAGGATTTTTTTTTTTTGCAAAGAAACTAGATGAAATTGAAGATTGAAGTTTTGTCTTCCAATTAGAGAGTCAGACGATTGACTCTCATTTGCTTCATAAGACATTTGCCAAATGATACATTCTACATGTCAATAAGTCAGCATCTACCATAAAAAATGTTCTTGCACATTTTTTAAGAGAATCCACAACTGAGGGTTCTTATTGGTATGGTTAAAATAGTTATCCGACCCGACCAATTTTTAATGGTAAGATTTTAAATAATTAATGATTAAATTTGATTTAAAACATACGTGTATCCAATTATACATAGTCAAGTTTAGTAATAAAATGACGAACACCCACTATATGATTCTTAAATTACTATTTTAATTAAGAAGGATAAATATTTTATCAACTTTTAAACTAATATTTATTTTATATTTGTACATTTTTTTATTTAGATTTGTTTTTTCAAATATATGTATTATTATTATATAATTTGAATAGTTAAATAAGTACCAATTCAAATCTGACCATTATCATAAATAGTACGGTTTCGCTTTGTCATAACGGTAAATGATCAGGTTTGAGATCAATAGCACTAAGGTGAATGATGAATGATTGGGTTTGATTTATCAATTTAGGTTAAATAGTAAGTTCAATTTGGCAATACCCCGACAAACCTGACCATTATCCACACGTCACGTTCCTAAATTGCCTACATTATCCGAAGGCCCAGCCCATTTGTTGTCATTGGAATAATAAAACGATTTATTCTTAATCTATGAGCCCATCCTATTAAAGCTCATGGTTATACATACGAAGTTAAATAATAGCTTTTGTAACCATTAAAATGCCACGCATTGTGACATTAATCTTTGCCACGAGCGGGTACTGAATATGAAAATAAAAATGTTATTTATATAAGTTTGACTTGTTTTTATGAGCAATAAGAAAAGTGAAATATAAGAGATAAAAAAAGATATTATTGAAGAATACATGAGATACAAAAAGATATTTTTAATGTTTTTTATTCTACCAAACATATTGATACGAAGTTGACCGCTAAAATAATTTGAAAACTCCTTTGTGCAGGTTGTAATAACCTTAAACTTTATTTTTCGCGACATCAAAATTAGATATCGACCTTTTCTTTTAAAATATAAAAGGTTTCTTGTAACGTTTTTATTATGGGTTTTTCGCCAATAAACTATCTTCAAAAATAATACCAAAATATTTTTAATAAATAATGCTCTTAAGTTATAAGATCTTTTCGCCTGATCACATTACAAATTACAAACAAATCTACAATGAAACAATTTAAAAATATAATTAATTATAGCCTGGATAAATAATACAAACTTTTATATTATTATTTTCATTTGCATAATTTTTATTTTTTTAAAAAAGTATTTAATAATAAATTTATCTTAATATTTTTTTAATACATTAATTTACATAATACGCGCGTGTTACACCAGAATCTTGACCAGTTGCAATGGTTGGAAGAGCTAAGAACCAGACAGTCAGGCAACAAAAACAAGGCAAGGATGAAGACGGCGGAGATGACAGAGCATAGGAAGCTTCTCATCCAAACCCCCTCCCCGGCCGGCACACTCAAGTTCTTGTCCCCCGCCGCCATTCCAAAATCCATTACTTCAGCCCAACGTTTTCGCCGCTCTACTTGTCTGGTAGTAACGTATAAGACCCATCTTCTAGATCCGTATTTATTTGATAATAATAGCAATAACAATACCTATCTCCTACATCCGTATTGATCTTCTTATGCCTCCTCGTCAATCCGTCGTTTGGGAAGTCATATTACGTACGCCAGCCCATGAAGAGATGGTTTAATATTAGATTTGACAGGTCTCGCCACCAAGAAGAGAATAGAGGCACGCTTATGACGAGGAGAGTAAAGACTAATCCAAGAGTCGAGAACTCTTGAAACAGGTAACTACTTCCCTTTTCTTTTGTCTGATTTTCTATATATCTCAACGCCAAACATGTGTTTGGAACCTTTCTTGGCTGCTTCTCAAGTCCAACAATTTCATTTACTGCCACCATAGGACGCTGAATTGTGCTCGTCCCATTCAAATCCTTGTTTAAAGCCCAATCTCCACCCCCCTCGTTTCTTCCACCAAAATTAAGCTCTCTTGCAGGATGAGTTTGTCTCCCATGGGTGGTGAAGACAGCACGAGTATGCTGGGTAGAGATCTGTTGGCACGGATACTGGCAAGGGTCGATGGTCCTACGCTGGCCTCGGCGAGCTGTGCGAGCTGCAGTTTCAATGGGATTGCCAAAGAAGATGGGTTGTGGGAGGTTCTCTGTCATTCAACATGGCCGTCCACCATGGATGAGAGGGCCAAGAGCATCATCTCCTCTTTACATGGTGGGTATGGTAGATTCTTTGCCAATTCGTTCCCCTTCATTCTCTACAAGCCACTAGAAGAAGAGAGATGTGAAACAGCGGAAACGTCTTGTTCTGATCCTTCTGATCTGGTGTCATTGGTTGATGTGTATTACAAAGACAAGTGCATCTTCTCTAAGGTTTTGTATGGGATTCCTGGAGCTGAGGACGATGAGCAGCATGGGGGGTGGTTCATGGATGGACCCTTCAGATTGGATGCATTGCAATACCAATATGAGACCAGTAGTATAAATGAGGACGAGGCCGGAGACGAAGAGGACGACGTGGGCACCGTTCCAGCGGTGCCATTGGTGGAGAAGAAGGGAACTAAAGGCGGAGGGAAGTTGTGCAGGAAGCTAGAGGAGAAGGTGAGATTGAGCTGGGTGCTATTGGATACCAGAACTGGGGAATCTGCCAACCTATCAAGCTGGAAGCCTCTATCTGTCCAGCGGCATTGGCCATCCGAAGGAGACGCATTGATGCATTTTGGTTCCATTGCCGCGGGAGGGACGTCGGGCCAGTCGAGTGTGTCATCTCGGTGAAATGCCGGCTGTTGCAGAGGGAGGGCTGCTTGCAATGGAGAGACATTTGCATGCAAATGGAGGACAAGGACGGAGTCCATATTGATGGAAGGAGGAGCTTGGCAGTTTTGCATAGAGCACTCAGAACAAGTTACAGAAGCTGGAAACACGAGAAGTTCGAGCTGCTCTACAAAGAGTTTATGAAAGAGAAAAGGGAAGCAAGAGAGAAGAGAATAAGAAGGGAATTTCTGATTGAAAAGTTGTTCGTCTACACCGGGATAACACTCTTCGCCGCTTTCTGCCACCTGCTCATTTCACTCGCCCAATGAGCTTCTTAATACAAACACATTAAAAACAAGAGAACGGGAGAGTTTTCAAGATTTGTAAAAAGTATTTACAAAGATATGATTCATGACATACGTTTTCATTTACTTCTTACTTTGATTAGTTGTTTTTAAACCACTCATATATATAAACGCAACAAAAGCAAATTATAATTTCATTTTTATGTGGGAAATATTGTTATTCATATTTTCTCACCCAATGTTGTCAAGCCAAAAATGTTTTTTTCTTCACCGTCAAGTATAAAAACCTTAAAAAATGATACCTGACTACCAATCAAGGAGATGCATTATATAATTGCAGTCCTGGTTGCCAGAGCCACAGCGGTTGAAATTCATGCCTCTTACAAGGCATACGCAAGCACGTATTGAAAGACAACTGCCGCTTGATGTAAAACCTGGTATCAATCCGGTCATTAAACTTTAGTGTACAAGATATTTGAAAAAATTAACCTGAAAATTCCATAAGGCAAAACAGTAAGTCATCCAAAATCAGCGAGAGGAACTAAATAATGCCTTGCTGACAATTCCCGTGGCTTCGATATAGCGATCCACACATCTGGAGATGCAACTGCTTTCACTCCCACTTAGACTACTCCCAGGCTTGGTAATGCATTTAGTAAAGCACTTCTCTCTGACAGACTGGATGAATTACAGAAGAGGAGTAAGATTCAATCGACAAATGACATGAAGCACTATAGCATCAACCACATTATTTAGATAGAAGAAAGGTGTAGTCTAGAATTTTTTCACAAAAAGTCTTTAATGCAGGGAAAAAATTTTTTCCCTCCAAGCTTTACTGATGCCGGAGGATCTTAGAGCTTAACAATTAAATCATAAATAATCAAAAGCTAACGTATACATAAGCTTTGCAAACAAAGGATGTTAACAAATCCATATGCAGAGAAATGATAATAAGACATATTCACCAGAAGATGGATTTATTCGTGAATGTGTTTTTTGTGTATTTTGAAGTGCACCTTAACTTCTCCAGATAAACCTTCTTTGAAAGAAACATCATGTCCCATAAATCCCAAGTATTATTCCTTATTCAAATGTAACCTGAACTGGAGCACTACAAATCCGCTCAATTAAACCACAATCAGGAAGAAATCAATGAGAAAGTCAAATAATAACATTCTATAGCTTGATTGGAAAGATAATATAAATTCGATTCAGGATCTACATACAGTCCCAATAACAGAAGTTAGTCAATTCACATCCTAACCCACCCATCCAAAACATAACCCAGCTTTCCAAACAGGACTGACATAGCTCTTACAAGATGAACAGGAATACTAAGCATCTGCATTTATAATAATACCTAACAGTGGATAAAAAAGAAGGTAATCTTAATTCTTGAAGAATTAAACCCAAGTAAAAAGTAGTGCAACAACTATTGAGTGCATTAGATTTCTAGGTAGGAGATTAACAAGAGAGTTTCGTGGTAAAACCAAACTATCCTCTTTTACTTCCCTTGATCCCTAGGCCAGTTCTAACACCATTTCATCTGAGTACAATTGAAGCAACCTAAGCCAATTCTAACACCATTTCATCTGAGTACAATTGAAGCAACCTAACTAAATGCATCCACTTAACACACTTGATATTTTAATTATGAAAATCAACATGCTAGCAGATTTACATTTGGCAAAGGCGCAATCAACTAAATAAAATAAAAATAAAAAAACCTAGTCTTTGCAAATAAATTCTTCTCCAGCAACAAAGAACATTGTTAAAGTCTACATTTTTTTATCACTACACCATGTCCTGCATTCTACTATAGCTTAACTTTAATAGCCTAATGACGACGACATGCCATTATCACCACATGAACATCTCAAATAAATAAAAAACAAAAAAGAAAAAAAAACTGTCTTTGCAAGTAAATTCTTCTCCATCAACAAAGAACAATGCCATATCTCTCTCTTCTTTCGGTCACTAGTCCACAGCTTATACACTCTACTCTTGCTAAACTTCAACAGCCTTCGAAAACCATCAATAATAACAATATACCATTATCATCACATGTACATCTTAGATACAGAGACAAATATATAAGTTAATAACTAATTTTGAAAATTAATTATTCTGCAGCAACAAAGATTATTGCCAAGTCTCTCCTTTTTAATCACTACACACCGTATCTAACATTCTACTGCCTTTCAATAGCCTTCAAGAACATTCATTAGAACAGCACACCAATATACACCACCACATACCCACCTTAGGCACCACATATACAATCCAGAAAACTCCAAACGAAACACATGCAACTAATTATATATAACATAAACACAGACACATAAAAAAACCAAAAAGCTAACCAACAACATATTTTCAATAAAATGCCGCAAAAAACAAAAAAAAAAAAAGAGAGGGAGGGAGAGAGACCTCTAGGAAGCTCTCAGCGTAGGCTTGGGCGAGCTGGGCCTTGAGGCCTTCCATGAGAGCTTCAGGGGGTGCAGAGGCGGAGGAGCCGGCGCCGGTGTGGGACGAATACGAATCCATTCTTCCTCCTCCTTCACTTCGTAGATCACAAGACTTGAGTAGTTGCGGCTTCCTTCCTTTGGGTAGACAAAAGCACATCCAAGTTGCTCTCTTGGGCCCACTTTAATGGTTTTTTTAATCCCAGAATGCTCCGGGTATATTTGAAAATTATTAATAATATACATTAAGATTACACAATTTTAGTTTCAAAATTATCACTATACTATTTTTAAATAAAAGTAATGAATACTCTTTTAGTTTTAACTGAACATATAAGTTGTATATAAATATTAAAAGCAACTTTAATTTTGTAATTAGAAGGTTTAAATAAATAACTAGAATTTATTTTTTTAAAGATTTTTAATTTAAATAGAATTTTAAATAAAAATTAATTAATAAATTTTTAAAATCTGTAAATATCTTAATTAAGTATATATTATTAAGTAATAAACTTTAATTTAATAGTATAGTTGTAAATATATTAAAATTTATTAATATTTTTAATTCCTAAGTATTTATGCAAAATTGTAGTCTAGTAATTTTCTAATAATAAATAATAATAATTTTAAATTTATTAAATATTAAGGAGGCCATAAAACTACAATGGACTTAAGAATTAATCTACAACTAAAGAAAAATTGAAACACAATAAGAAAAAAACCTAACACTTCAATGCAATGTAAGGGTGGTTGATAATTAAGCAAGATGTCATACCACATGTGACTTACATTATAGATAATTTTAAATTTATAGATAAATTCAGGTTGAATAATGCGATAGACTATGCAATAATGTGATATCTTTGATATAAATTCTAATTGAGTGACTTTAAAACTAGATTTAATTGGACGAGAATATAGACTATAATAATTTAATTTATTATTTTTTTCAATTTTATTGCATTTTGATTGTTTAAATCTTTTGTTTTTAATCAAAAGTTATTTTATTAGTAAGAGTAGATGGTGCGTGTGAATTATTTGACTAAAACTATAATTTACTTTCCTATAAATTAAAACTAATTATAATATATATATATATATATATATATATATATAGGAAATAAGTTTCCTGTACTCCAGCACAATCATCTTGGCTGTGCTGGAGTTTTTCCCAGCCGTTGGATTTTATCCAACGACTGGGAAAAAAAATAAAGGATTGAAGGGGGTACTTTCTCGCCGCCACCGCGCCGCTCCGACAATCGCCCCCACCCTCCACAGCTGCGGTCGCCCCTGCCCTTCGGCAGCTGCGGTCTCCCCGACCTCGGCCCTGCTCGCAGCCCCCACCCCATCCCCCTGCCCCCACTCGCGGCCGCCGCCCACCCTCACGATCCCCCACCCGCCCCGCCATGGCCGTCCCTGCCCGCCCTGCTTGAAGTCGCGGCCACCCCGTCGCTTTCCCCCACCACCTCCCTGCCCCCGCTCGCACCTGCCGCCCCCACCCACGCGATCCCCTCAATCCCCCCCCTGCGGGCTGCCGGAGTTGGCGAGCCAAAACAGAGGGGGTGGCGAGACAGGGGAGGGCAGTAACGTAATAAAAATTTTACTCGGTCATGGCGAGTCAAGTTTTATTATGAAATAAATTTTAAAATATAAAATAATTTCATAATAAAAATTTGGCTTCCGATTCGAGTTAATATTACGAAATAAATTTTAAAAAATAAAATAATTTTGGAATAAAAACTTGACTCAGTTAAATTTAAAAAATAAAATAACTTTGTAAGAAAAATTTGACTCGGTCTCGACTCGAATTAATATTACCAAATAGATCCCAAAAATACAAGAAAACACCATAAAATAAAAAAATTGAATTCTAATGGATTATTTTATTTTATGGTATTTTACTTTATTTTTTCATATTTTTTGAAATTTATTCGTAATATTGACTCGAGTCATGACGAGTCAAGTTTTTATTACAAAATTGCTAGGTGACAGCATTAGTGAGGTGGGTGAGAAAAAAGGGTCGATGGAGAAAAATGAAACAATAGCAATTTTATAATAAAAACATGGTTTGCTCTCGATTTAAATTAATATTACGTAATACATCTCGAAAGATTAGAAAAAAAAATAGAGTAAAATATTATAAAATAAAATAATCCATTAGAATTCAATTGTTTTATTTTATGGTATTTTTTGTATTTTTAAATATTTTTGGGATCTATTTGGTAATATTGACTCGAGTCGATATCGAGTCAAATTTTTATTACAAAACTACCCCTACTTATTTCTTCCTTCTTGACTCGTGTCAATATTACAAAATAAATCCCAAAAAACATAAAAAAATATGGGAAAATATCATAACACAAAATAATCAAATTCTAATGGATTATTTTATTTTATGGTATTTTACCCTATTTTGGTCATATTTTTCGAAAGTGGTAGTTTTGTAATAAAAATTTGACTTGATCCCGACTCGAGTCAATATTACAAAATAAATCCCAAAACATATAAAAAATACAGGAACATATCATAACATAAAATAATCAAATTCTAATGGATTATTTTATTTTATGGTATTTTACCCTATTTTGTTCATATTTTTTGAGAGGGGTAATTTTGTAATAAAAAACTTGACTCGGTCATGACTCGAATCAATATTATAAAATAAATTTTAAAAAATAAAATAAAATAAATTTGTAATAAAAACTTGACTCGGTCCAACTTGAGTCAATATTACGAAATAAATTTTTAAAAATAAAATAAAATAATTTTGTAATAAAAACTTGACTCGGTCCCAACTCGAGTCAATATTACGAAAAGAAATCCCAGAAATATAAAAAAATAGAGTAAAATACCATAAAATAAAATAATTAAGTTCTAATAGATTATTTTATTTTATGGTATTTTATTTTATTTTAATATTTTTTGGGTATTTTGTAATATTAACTCGAGTTAGGAGCGAGTCAAATTTTTATTATGAAACTACCCCTGCCCATTTCCTCCTCCCCTGTTTTGTCGGCGACTCTGTTTCTTAGCCCCTTTTTGTGCGCGCCACCTCACCGATGGCGACCTCGCCGCCGGCTGCCCACTGCTAACCAGGGACACCTCACCACCGCCTCCCTTCCTTCCCCCTCTCCTTGCCGGTTTGGTTCTCGGCCACCACTGCCGCCCACCTTCCATGCTTACACCGGCCGAGCACCAACCCCGGCGACGACCATCCTAGCCTCGTCCCCCCATTCCCGACTCTTCCTTGGGTGACTCCGAGGTGGCGCGCCAAAACAAGGGGAACAGGCAGTGGGCGGGCGCGGCAAGGGGAAGTGGAGGGGACGCGCGGGGAAGGGGACGTGGCGGCCGACCAGAGGAGAAGAGTCGCCGGAGTTAATTTCCGATGGGTGGGGGGGTGTGTTGTGTGGCTGGAAAAATGCAGCACAGCCAAGTTGGCTGTGCTGCATTACAGCCACCACGCTCTCATATTATATATATATATATAAATATAAATATAATTTTAAATATTTAAAAATATGTTTAATTTTGGATTTGGGTTCGGGTCGAGTTTGTGGATAAACTGATGGAGGATATATGTGTATTTTCAGGTTCAGGTTCAAGTCCTTGATAATGGACCGAGATAGGGTCTTGTAAAACTCGGCCCAAACTGCTAGCAAGTAGCACCATAATTTTGAAGTATTTTTGTTCTGATACAGTGCATAGTAGACGATACTAGGCAATCTATATAATTAAGAATATATCTCTTGATTGTTAAAATAAACTCTCTTAATGATGTTTTCGCTTTTCAAATAGTCCCACTTTCTTACAAAATTTTCCATCATCATTCTTAATAATTTTTGCATGGTCTTCACTTGCAAGCTCAGTTGAACACTCCAGTGGGTCATTCTGCACCATGTGGTACGCATGACCATCCATCCGTCTCGTGATGGCTCCATTCACGGGCGCCGTAGAGGCTGTGAGGCTGCGACTGGGTGGGGTAGGCGTTGATGACCGAATGATAATGACTAATTAATATTAAAGGAAACAAACCATATATATACATTTTTCATCCAACCAAATAATTAATCAAGCAACCGATAAAATTATAAATTAATGATATTCTTAAAGCTTATTACCAAATTATCATACAAATTATTAAATCTAAAGTATATCAACTTTAGTTTTCGAACTTTTCATGGCAATATTATATTTACTTATTCAAATATTTAATTTTTCTTTCAATTTTTATACTAATTAGTACGAGAGAAATTAAGAAATATAAAAGAGATTGTTTTGATTATATAAGTGAGGTATTACTTTTTGTGAAAAAAATCAATATTTATAATAGAAAACAAGATTAGATAATGCAACAATTATAAAAATGAAAATAAATTCCTATCTTAAACAAATTTGATCATCGAAGAATTTTGACTATAAATAATTAATTTTTTGCCCGATGTTAAATAAACAAACATGGACAATCCCTCGTCTTACCAATGCCCACAACCGAGGAACGACCAACAAAGTGTGATCCATTAAAGCGAGGCGAGCGCAAAAATTTCTCCTATTTTGCACAAAAATGGTAGCTAATGATATGCTTCCCATTTGATGATTTACCAAATGTATGGAAAAATACAGATCTCTGATTTTTAATCTCCTATTTTATCCCATATAGCTAGCTCCATACCCTGACTATAATCTTGTCCACCACAAACAATGGAAGTTTTTCTTTTAAGCTACAAACAGCACTTATAGCTCATTCTTCCAAGCACTACAATGCATACAATAGTTATCATCATAGAACAAGTCATCCTTTGCAATACAACCTCACATCTATGTTTGCTTTATGAATGGGGACTTCCACTTTCTAAAGAGCTCTTACCTTGCACTGCTCATATATTAGTTTATAATTGTAGTGAGCCATTATATTATATCACTATGTTGATGAGGATTGTTGCCAACCCTACTCACATCTACCTGATTAGCCTAATGGCAGAGCCATCTTGCAAATGTTATATAGATGAGCTAGTGCTGAAAACGAGATTGATTTTATAATTTATTTTTTGTGATGGCAGTACTTGTATCTCCTAGAATTATAATAAGTTTCCTTGAATTTCAAGACTTGAGAAATTCTTGTTTGTAATTTTAATATTGCTTTGATATCACAAATAATATATAAGAACAGACAAATTGGTCTTACATATATTGCTCAAGAGTCAACTTTTGCACTTAAAAAGAACCAAATAGCAGGCTCTCTCAAAGTCACTGATTCACAAATTATACATATCTTTACAGATGAATGCTCAACATCTCTTTCTTTAATTCTCTCTCTCTCTCTCTCTCTCATTCATAGATGCATGTCTGATCAATAGCTTGAGAGAGCGACGCCACAGACATGAGAAGCATAAAATGTTTCTTTTTCTGAACCCAACAGATGGATAATGCGAGAAAAGGAAAAAGAGGAAGAAGAAGCTGCTTCTTGCTCTCCTCCTTTAAATTTGCTACTCTGCCACACTTGACCATATATAAACCTCATCACAAAGTAGCTTCCTATTTCAAAGAAACTGATAAGCCGGCACTTCTTCTGAGGATGCAGCCCTGTATGTAAGAAGATATAATATGTGATGACTATCAACACATACAAGGGAAAGTAATAAAGTAAAAGGAAGGATCTGATGGGGTAGCTTCAATGGGTAGCATGGAAATGGGAATTTGTGAAAGAAAAAAAGGGTGATGATTCTTTGTTTTTGTTGGTATATAGCAATTAGGATGATGGGGGCTTTTAGTATGGGGATGGGCAGGCTTGTTGTTGGCAGCGAAGAGAACAAAATATATGGTAGAGTTAGCCGCCAACATGTGTAGTAGTATTCATGGTTTTCTATATAATGTATATTGCCAGTGGTCCAATGCTTATGCATGGTGCATTTCTATTAACATTGACTCATACCCAATTCATAGTTTGATGTTTTCTATCTATGCAATCTGATTCATACAGTTTTGAACTGTGATTTTGTGACATAATGTTGACTATTTTATGAAACCTATCATATATATTCACGAGGTAGAGGTCCCTCCTATGAGCATGGAATTGATCCCTTTATCTTTTACAGCATCCCCACAACTTTGATTTTATTCTTTAGTTTTCCATGTATTAAAGTTCCTTGGATGCTCCTCCTGGTCCCTCTTGGTTGGATAGCACACTACTTTCATTGTATACATAAATAGGTTAACAGGTTACAAATTTACATTGAGTATAATGCAACTATGGTCATGGCGGGTACTTCTAGCTAAAACCCAAGAGTGGTCCAAGTAATATTTCAAGGAGAGCTTGAACATTAAAAACCAGCAGCTGTTATGTAGAATGGTTATGTAACAACAGCCAATATTGGTGATGTGTAATGTATTCTTTGATTGATCAGCTTCTACAAACATGAAGTTTTTATTTATACAAAACAGTTAGATATATTGTTTTTACTGCCAATATCTGTATGGATGTTTGCAAACCAAAACAGTGGGCGGTTTGTGAGGTTGCAATGGGCAAAATCTTGTCTGACACTTGTGTATAGCTAAGTACTTTTAATTTGTGTATATAATTCTTAAATTTGTGTATATAATTCTTAAAATTAATTGTAATTATGGACGAAAAGAGCTTATGAACAATTTAATTTTATTATGAAACTTAGAGTTTAGAGTTTATGTTTTTGGAATTGGAATTGTTGTATCAAATGTTACAGCAAATATGTCGTAGCAGTTCCTTGATTAGTGTAAATCACTACAATTAGAGGAATTTTAATTTAATTATTATAGTTATTTTTTTAAAATTCCACTAATTGTGGTGGTTTGAGCCAATAAGCAGGCTACTAGAGCGGGTTTTGACTTAGATGTATAACAAATTCCCTTGAAATGTTTAATTTAACAGAAAAGGATAATCCCATGAGATCTAAGCTGACATTATTAGAACGTAATAATTAAAATGATAAGGATTGAATTTAATTAACCAAGAAAAAAATACAAAAAAGAATGTGTTCGTCTATAGTTAAAAGTTAATGGAATGATGCTTGTATTTAGTATCTTCAATATGTTAATCATAACTTCCATGTAAAAAGGAACCTCACATTCATGAATTGGTTCTGAGGCCTGTAAGAATAACACAATACAAAGAATTTAGCATAATCCAAATTGATAGGTGAAAGCTACATCTATTTGGCCAGTATATGAAAATGATCTTCACATAGCTATTTGCTGGAGCATGTGAATTTAAGAACTATTTGTGATTTGTTTGGAGGACCATATTTGGCCAACTTTTGAAGCTACCATATACATATAATCTATATCATAGTTTAAGAACTCGGACTCGACTTCAACTTGGGGTTAAACAGAGGAGTCGAGCACTCAGAAAGTCGAAATTGATTCAGAGTTATTTATATTATTTTTTCAA
The DNA here is from genome assembly GCA_033002965.1 of Piper betle. NCBI lineage: Eukaryota > Viridiplantae > Streptophyta > Magnoliopsida > Piperales > Piperaceae > Piper > Piper betle. Next base: position 29,361 of record JAURVB010006236.1, on the reverse strand, counting down.
TCCAATAAATAAAAATTATATAAAATTAGCACACATTACTCACATTGACACTTGAAATTGATATTTATATAATTTATGTTACTTTAAAATATTAATTAAATTAAATTAAAAGAAAAAATTATATATTTAACAACCGTTTGACAAAATCTGTCATTTGCCAATAGGAATTATCCAATGAATTTGACTCGAAAAATTATAGAAGAGTTTTTGGAGTTAAAAATGTTTTTTTAACATATCATAGCTTCCGGTTATACCATTATTTAATTTGCCTAGAGTTCTTCAATTCTCTTGTATTTAAAGAAATAAACAGTGGAGTAGTCAAGATCAAATTGTACTTATAATTGGAGTATAAACTGCATGCCCACAAGCTAAAATTGTACGTAAGATACTTACATCTGAGACTGGCCTGTTAATTTTTTAGATACTCAGTCAAATAGAGTCTGTACAATTTGTTCTTATATCATCATCCATGTAACCATGAAAATTGTTGGTGTTAATGTGCATAATAATATAGCCAAGTACAATATGTAGAAATATGTAATAATATTGCACTTACTACCTTGTAGCAATTCGACCTACCTATGTATGTTGGCCGACTATTTTGTGAGCCATCCGTTGGTTAAAATAAATTTAATTTTAAGAGAATTGATTTGTTTGACTCTATTAAATATATAAGAATAATAATAATAATTGATTAAAAAATAATTAATATTAAATTAATATATTCCAGCTATTGCATATGGAAGACATTATTTTTGGCATAGTTACTATACTTTTATTATATAAGAAATGTAAGACGATGTAAGGAAAAGATTGTATCAAGTAGAGACCCTCAATCATCCTTAATTGTCAATTGGTTGATTGATATATTGCTTATAAATGAAGGCCTTCACTCCATATTCAAATCACTGAATTGGAATCAAAGTGAATTCTGAGTTCTGGGTTTTGGGGATTTGTATAGAATATTGTGGTAGTAGACTCTATTTATCTGTATTTGAAATCCCAAGCCACTTACAGAAACCTAATCTGATTTCTTTTGTGGCAAAAAGGTATGGATCTTTGATTCTCCTAAACCCTAAATGCAACATAACACAATTAAAAGAGGGCTCTGATTTCACTTAAAGCAGCATGTAAAACTCTTTTGTCAAGGATGAAGGATCAAACTCTTTTTGTTTGATTTTTTGATTTGATAATTAACACCTATTCCACAAGGATTTCGGTTTTAAGACATGGAAAGTATTAAGTGTATAGAAGCTTTTCCAATATTATGAGAATTATTTCGATAGTGAAATTTACATTATGCAGATGACTTTAATTGAATAAAGCCCATAACCCAACATGAATGTTTATTAATTAATCAAACAGAAAAAAAGTGAAAAATGTTGATGACCCAAAAAAAAAAAAAACTGACGTGTATCAATAATTAGATTAAAGAATGCCTTATCAAGCATGAAGATGAGATAAAACTCCAAGAAAATTAGTATTTCTTTGTCTATGACTCCATGTCCACTGAACCATGACATTTACTGTCAAACAACACCAACTCAAGTAAAATAAGATTTTCTTTTTCAAAGCATGCATGTGACAAATAGATTTTCAATGAGTGTCTGCTCTTAATTTCAACTATATATATGATTACAAGGTGCTCACTGTTAGTTCTTCACTGATATATATACTTGTTCTCAAGACAACTATCTATAATTGTATATAATTCATTATTCTATGTTATTTATTATTAATATTTTAAATTATGATTTATATAATTATAAATGATAAAAAATTTTATAGCCACGTACTTTCTTGACGCCAAGCCCTTGCTCTTTAGCCCGGAAACCAAAATTAATGATCTCTAAAAAAAATTGTTATCTTCACGCACCGGACACCAAACTTGTGCAGATGATGTTTGGCACAGTTCCTGGGGATAGAGAAGGGGCGGCCAGAGAGGGGGAGGGGGTGGCGGGGCAAGCAGCTCTTGTACACATCACGGACGGTACAGAGAGAAAAAACCGCAGCAGCCATCAAAGTCCAATATAACTAAACTCTAAGCTAAGATTAGATCACCGAGCTTCTCCCATATTATTCCCCCATCGATCAATAATGTCTTCTCATCTTCCTTTTGCTAATACACATCATCTTCACAGCATTAATACTTGATCTCAAACCAGAAAATATAAATACCCAAGTGATGGAAAAGGACGAAGTCACACGAACAAAAACCCATATAAATTCGCAGGGCCCTACGTACAAAGCGTCCCTTATTATACTTTGTGTAGTTATAGCCCTGCCCCTTCTCTCCTCTCCTTCTTCCCAATTATTCTCCTTCTTCTCGTTCTTCTTCACACACACTATCTCTCTTTCTGAACTTGCTCGCCTCGTATAATTGTTCTGAGCTGCAGATGAGGAAGCTTCGAGGGTTGATTGAGATCCTTATTAGCTTGTTAAAAATCCATGGCAGCTAGTTTGACTGGCTAGCTCAGAGAGATAGGTTCGTCCCTTTGCAGCGAGGCTAATGAATCAAGCCTCTTCACTAGTATTTGAGCTTGTTTCCCATCTGGGTTTCTTCCTTTTCCATCGGATTCTTGCACCACAAACGAGTTCTAGAGGTTGAGTGATGAGCTTTGATTCCTTCTCTGGATCTATTTCTTGGTAGCAATAGATATATATAGTTCCACTTGCACCAGATCCGTGGCGTTTATGGAAGAAAGGGACGACGAACTCGGCGAGGTAGAAGAGGAAGAAGAGGAAGAAGGGGTGGAGAAGAAGCCAGCCATGGAGGTAAGAGAAGAGGAGCGAATTGGCCACCCTTTCTCCTTCCTCCCCCTCCTCGTCCTCCTCCACCAGGACCTCCTCCTCCTCCCCTTCTTCCAACACAACCACTACTTCATCCCCCCGCCGGTCTTCGACGCCAGCAGAGGCGGGGGAGAGACGTCGTCGAGGAGCTCCGGCGAGAGGGAGCACATGTTTGAGAAAGTGGTGACGCCGAGCGATGTCGGGAAGCTCAACCGGCTCGTCATCCCCAAGCAGCATGCCGAGAGGTACTTCCCCTGGACTTGTCGGCCAACGAGAAGGGCTTGCTCCTGAGCTTCGAGGACCGCTCCGGCAAGCCGTGGCGGTTCCGGTACTCCTACTGGAACAGCAGCCAGAGCTACGTGATGACAAAAGGTTGGAGCCGATTCGTGAAGGAGAAGAAGCTCGACGCCGGGGACGTCGTCTCCTTCGACAGGTCCGCCGCCGGCTCCGGCACCAGAAACGAGCGCTTCTTTATCGACTGGCGGCGGCGGCCAGACGTCGTCCTCGATGCATCGCTCCGTGGCCTGCCGGTGCAGTACCACCACCGGTCGGCGCCGTGGGGGAGGCTCTTCCTCCCGCCTATGATCAGTCCGAGGGTGTATAGTAACCATATGCACCTCAATTATGGGTATTATTGTCTCCGGCCGCCGCCGCCGATAGCCGGCGGTGGAGGGGACGGGGGTGCTACTCCGGCTGTGTTCGAGTCGGTGCCGGTTGCACATGGGAAGGCGGCGGCGACGGCGACGGCGACGGCGAAAAGGGTGAGGCTGTTTGGAGTGAACTTGGAACAGTGCACCTCCGGGGAGGAGATTAGTAGCACTATTAGTAATGCTATTACAACAAGTGCTACAGCGTCGTTGCTGCCATCGTTGCCGCCTCCGCAGCTACAGCTATGTGGGGGTGATGATTCAACAGCTCAGGAGCAGTTGCAGAGAAAGGAGAAGCCATCGTTGTCTTTGGATTTGGATATCTGATTGGTTGGTTGGTTGGAGGAGGAAGATGCTCAAGCTACGGCAAGATAGCTTCAAGTAGTTCAACTTGGTTTGGCTAGCTCTATATTATTCATCACTTTCTTGGTAAGAGATTTGATCAGAGTTAATTATATATATATATATATATATATATATATATATATATATGATCTGATCATCATCATCCTCGTCTTTCTTTATCTGGGTTTTTAAGCTAGTTTTCTACCTTGAAAGCTGATCTCTCGTGGAGGTTTTCCTGGTTTTGATTAGTGGTGGGATATATATCATAGATAGATGGAGCTTTGGGCTGGAAACCTGCAAGAAAGCTGCATACTTATCTCTCTTTTTTTATCTTCTCTTTTATCTTGTAAATGGATACCGGCATAGGTACAAATGAAGATCTAAGCAGTACCTTATCCAGTCACATTTGCCCTTTGTAGACCCTGCATTCATCTAATGCATGACTGATACTTGTTCACAGTCTCATATCAAAAGAGGATCTTTGCATTGTTTGATATGCTCCCTTATATTATTGTCCTTATGCATTCTGACCTGTTTTGATGCAGAAAGTGTCTGCCAAATGGAATATACTCCAATATATTGATGTCTTTTAAGTTGTCTTCTTTTCCATTTTTGTTGGTTTTGTTTATTCCTGGCATGGTTAGGAACTCTGCAGCTCCATGAGTCAATTTGAATACACACAGAGAGAAAGAAAGAGAAAAAGAGAGGTACCCAAGAAGGCACAATTATCAGACATTGCAAGGTCAGATCTCTATTTTATTTGTTCCATCCATTCCTTATCTTCTGATTCCTTGGCATGCTCAGTTGGAGATGATCACCTTTCTTTGTACATCAGATACAATGTTGAAAGACGGTAGTGACTAGTGGTTTGTTTCTGTCACAAGACAAGCTAAGTTTTCTAAGGTTAGGACAGATTCATACACTAGATTACAAGCACATTCCAGGAGCTTGTAACTTTTAAGCTGGACAGAAGAGCATGTTCTTTTTCAAATGGAATATTTTGATTACTATGATAAATGGGCAGAAGCGATCACAAGGATCAGAAAACATTCATCTTCTAACATTTCTTTTATATAAGCTGTGTTTGCATATATATATATATATATATATATATATATATATATATATATATATATATATATATATATATATATATATTGTGTGAAATAGAGTCGTTCTATTCCAATGTTCTTGATCTAGTATGTGCAGGTTAGAATTTTCATTTACCTAATGACCGTAAAAAATAATTTATATTGAAAAAGCCACAAAATAATGCTGGTTTTCTCCTATATATATTTAGGTACATATCTTGATGACATTTATATATGGTATCCTTCTAGTTTAAAAGCTGAGACTTGTAGTTTTGTTGATGCTTGTAACTTTCTAATTCTCAACCATGGCAATACAGTGAAAACTCAATTTGGTCTTATAATTCATGAGGGTATGGTTATTTTTTGCTTCTCATTAGTTATAGATTATCATATATAGAGAAGGAAACTAATTGATAAACAAAAACATTGGAAATGAAACATAGACCTGTGATCGAATTATGCTTTGATATGGTCTGTGATGAGAGATCAGAAAGCTAATTAAAATGGATAAGATTTTATGGGTTTGAAACATTTATGTTTTGTGCCATATATCAACCCATATATATATCAACTAATATGCATTCACGTGATAACCACAAACATTCACTGATCTATGGCATATTTAACTTCAATATATGTTGCTAATGGGGTTCAGGTCTAGCTAGCTAGCTACTTTGAAAGCTTCCAAGTTCTAACAAAATTTTTGAGCAGCTAATATGCAGCTAACTTGCATGTGAAAGCATAACTATTCCATGAATTAAGAGATTTTAAGTTGGATCATATAATTTCTCTGTGTTGACCATGCAAAACAGCTCAGAAAACGATGTTGAGTAGTTGAAACATATTAAGTAGGTGATCATATCTACTAGTTTTAATTGCAAGTCAAGCTTCCGACTTGACTTGCTTCTAGAGTTTTTAAGATTATTTGATGAAAACTTATATATATATATATATATGTGTGTGTATTTTTATATGTGAATTTGTACCTACATGTGGTCATTAATTTTTCCACCAAATAGTTTAGATTGAGGAGTTATGGGTAAGTAGTTATTAATAGTTTTTAAAATACCCATCAATAATTACTTAATGTGAATTATTAGATAAAAAAAATAATTGTATTAAAGTTCACACTCTATGATTTCCATGCATTTAGTGTTGCAACTTCCAGATGCCATAATATAGGAAGATATCATTCTATAATTACTTGAATGTCTTCTGAATTTTGCTTCTTAGTTGTTTTTCAACACAAGTAATTATGAGAGGTAGAAATTGGCTTCATTAGAAGAGCAAAATTTGATGGAAGAGAAGTACTGGTCTGAAATATTGAAAGGAAACAACCACTGGTCTGGTTTATATATATACCCATAATGTAAATGTTGTGATTTTCACAAAATCAAAGAGATAACACCATTGGAAATTGGACTACATTGTCAAATCAAAAGAAGAAACCAAAAGACTACATTGTCAAATCTAAAGAAGAAACCATGAATGTTTATTTAACGCTCACCTTGCTTGTAGTAGCCGTGTTCTAATTAGCAATGGTTCGTAAATAGTACTTCATAAACATCTTTTTATTACTCCAGTTTTTACAAAGCTAATATGCAAACACTAAAACATTTGAATATATATAGTTCTATTTCTACATTAATTGGCATAACCATATATTTACCTCCATGATTATTCAATTGTCATCCTTATATTTCGACGAAGACATGAACTGTATTCTCTGATAAATAATGAAATAAAGGGTAATTACAATTAGGCAGCTAGACACCAAATAATATAATCTAGTGATCAGCTGGGAAGCTAGCTAGCTTATAAACATAACAAATACCCAATTCATAAATAGTTCATACTCTGACTTGTTTATTAATACACTTTGATCGATATTCATAATAGTGTCAGGGAAGCACCTGCCAACCAAATTAAATTAGAGCTCCCAACTGTAAAACACTATGCAACAGTACACAATACACAGGCCTTGCCAAAACACACATGATAAAAGCTTATAACACAACAGTGCATGCCAAAGTCTACATCTGCGATCAGTGCTAGAGGAGGCCACCTTTTAACGTCTAAAGAGAAAAAGGGGTATGAATCAATCAGAGCTGCCTGTTCTTTGCTAACAAAAGTGGTGCAAAAAGGCTGCAGCAGGAGCAATATTGCAGCCATGGCAATGTAGTAAGAGCTAGCTTATGTAATACACACACAATGGAGTTGCATCGATATTAAGTCTCTCAAATGATTGAAGGGAGATATATGTATTACATGTATGTTGCAGGCTAGCTATATGTACGATGAGGAGGGCCATGGCAGAGCCAGCAACAAAGCTTACCAAAACAACTAAATCCATAAATATAGGTAGAATGTACTTGGGTATTTATGGGAGTTAGACAAGTTTGTGGGGTGTGTGAGATCAGAAGCCTCTGATTCTTCCAGCAATCTCGGTTTTTAATTGGAGGTGATTATGTTACTTCAAACTCTTCACATTGGCCAATATATTTACTGGGTTTATTGGAATGTGTGTTCTTTACATATATAATTGTAGTTAATAGATGAAAAGAAAGATGTCAAACTTCTGAGAAATGGATTTATATGCAGTCTATCAACATCTGTACAAGTTGGCTATGGGGAGAATCATGGTGGGAGGACTCTAAGTGGTTACTGTCTAAGATGGTAACAAGTCCTTGGCCAGGTCATTTAATGAGTGGCCCATATCTTGTCCCTTGCATCTGGTTTTTATTGGCAAAAGTGTGAAGTACATGGCAGTGACCTTGGATGGTAGTAATTAAGCTTTATAAATTAACTGTAAATTTTAATTTTCATGGTCAGAATAGAAACCATCATAGTCAAGTTTTCTGAAAAGTTGTTCATGTAAGGAAGTATGATCCATATTTGATAAAAATAAAAAAATCGATAAGCTTGATAGATATCATCATTAATATGTTATATATTTGGTTGGCCAAATTATAACATAAGTATTTCTTCATATGGAAAGCAAGTATATGATGAATGAGCCATGAAATTCAAGAAGCTAGGAATGTAAAAATTGCTAATTAAGATGACAAAGAAGGCAGAGTGGTCATGTTATATATATATACCAGCTTATTTTCATAGAGATCACTCTGCCTAAGTACAAATGAAGCATAGTTGTCACAAGCCTACATTGTTCATTGTTTTGATAAAATGTTAAGACCTCTAAGAACTAGAGTATTTAGCCATGAACACACTAAACATGTATAAAATAAAGGGATCACTACTTACACCAACTTCTATATTTTTTTCAGCATTGTATCAATGTATATTCTTATTTGACATAATTTTGTTTTTTTTTCTGCGATGTCAAACTCGTGATGATCTGATCACTATTGAGCAATGTTCGACATGGTGTTAAAACGTCGACATTTGTCCCAAAATAAAAAATAAATTGACTCCACCTTATGACTTTCCCGAGTGCAGCTCTATAGGTGACTCCAAGTTAATAAGATTTTGTGATTCAAATAATAAAAAATAATAAAATTTTATTATATTTTTCTCATAGTTTAGCCGAATCAAAATATAAAAATGATATCATTAAGATATATGGTTGATTAAACTTGTATATTCATTCATATTTTGATTAATTTGTTGCATAATAAATAATTAGTGCAAAAGATTCCAACTATGGTTTGAGGGGATTTGTTCATTTTTGAATTATGGTTCCGAGTTTTCGATTATGGTTTGAGGGGGATTTGTTTAGTTTTGAGTACTTAACAAAAAACCCTAAGAAGTAGACAACGGAAACGCAAAATTTAAAATAATTGAATGTCGTGCAGATAAATTATGATTTGAAACAAACACATTATATATATATATATATATATATATATATATATATTATAAAACATGTTTCTTGCGAAAATGGTTTGTATTCAATGCATTCATAAGGCCCAACAAGAAGTAGTTTGAGCCTTAAGAACGCCAATTTGTAATATCACTGTTGTAATATTTATGGTTCAAGGTAATCAATAATTTTATGCAGAAATGCTAACACAAAACCTAATTAGTAGTGTACATTGTTCAAGAAAGATATTTACTCACCACCTGATCATGTTAAATAGATAAATAATGTTATTTTTGCTCGGTAATGTATGCAGGATTTGAAGTTTAGAATTTAGCAGGAACAAACGTCTTCTCATTTCAAGTATGTCATGATAAGGCCATCCCGAGGCGCATGCAAAAGATATAAGACATGGCTAAAAATCATAATATTTTAAAAACTATTGCCCAATTCTACTCTTAAATTAAGAATAAGAAAATTAAAATTTGGCTCTATAAGAGATTCGACCGATTAAAATTACAATAAAATTAAAATAAATTAATACAATCGGAATATATCCTTAAAATTAAAATGTATCTCTAAGACATGTAATTATCGTCTATCTCATTATTTAATAAGATAAAAATTAAAATTTATTTGAAAAGTTAAAATCTATCTTTAACAAATGTCTAATATGACAACATCTTGTCTAGTATTAAACTAATGGGCATCTGCCTTTTGCCTAGAACGACTAATGAGAGATTTCGGTGGCATTTCCAAACAATCAAATTCCATAAAAAGTATCATATTTTGATAATTACTGTTTTTTAAAAGGAGATAAGTCGTAATCTCCTTGGTGGCGATGGCGATGGCAAGCCGAGATTTATGTGCGCCGCGGAGGTTTGTGCTGTCTCACACAACTAGGAGAGTAGGCTCCCCAATGAACATTAAAAAATTAGAGCTTAGAGCTAATGGTAATACGTTTAGAAGCAGGGAGAACAGTTGAAACTCATCAGGGATGGGTACGGGTACGTGATCCATGAAAGAGGCAATAATGGAGGAGGGGCCAGGAAGGTAAAAGGTTGAGAGCAACTTCTCACTGACCCATGATGCGCCTCAGCCGGAGGCCCGTAAAGGAGTCATCATCTCCATCACATCAGAGGCCCTGCCTGTCTCCTTTTGTTCATCTTTTGGGGCACTCTCTCCCTCTGCTACTGCTCCCAAAGCCTACCCTCTTACCTCATGACTCATGAGCAAAGCTCTAGCTAGATCCTTGTCTATGCTACATGGTAAGGAGAGCTCATAGAATACGTTGATCTAGGCTACCTTCTTCAGCACCGGATAGTGATCTAGACTTGTGCCCATATCATAAGCTTCTCTGAACGTAAAAACAGAAAAGAAATGTCTCATTGATTTCAATACCAGCTTTATACTCCCTTTTTGAGTGACCCAAGTGATCAAATGGAGTAAAAAAATCAGCAAACAGATGGATAATAGGAATCAAGGACCACACTTCACTCAATTTGTTAGCAGTACTAATTCGTCCGGTTGCTTTTGCCCATGCTTGCTCATGAGCATTGTTTAAGGTGTCCTCTAGTGTTGTAGTGCTGGTGCAGACATGGGTGGATGTGATCACATGTATTTGGCTCCTCTCTAGTGTTGTAGTGCTGGCGCAGACATGGGTGGATGTGATCACATGTATTAGGCTTCCTGGGTAGGGGACCAACCTGCCCTGCACCTCGTCCACTGCCCCATCGTAATCGTTTTTGAGAGTCTAGTGAAAGGTCTGAAGCTGCAAGAGAAAAAAACTGCCAAGGTCAGGCTCCCATGAATCATGTATTGAACTCAAGAATGAGGACAACCACAGGCCACTTACCAGCTTTAGGTGAAGCATTGTCGTCTAGGAGGCGGCTCATCTTGACAATACTTGGTCACCACATAAGAAATAACAAAATGCGAAAGAGATTAGCCAGCTGCTTTTGTATGGTTTCACCTTCCCACTCCACATGGCCAGAAACAATGGTCATACTTCATATTTTTCATTTCTTTTGTATGGCAGATGCAGATGTGCAAATGTCCCAACCATTTGATGGCTTAGGCTTTCCCATGTTGAAGCAACCCAAAAGAGGGGTGAATACTACAGTAACTACGCAATGCCAGTTGAAACAGTCTTCCAAGGAGAGATGACTTTTCCTGAGGACAAACACAATTCTTCCTACAACAAACAAATTCACTTCTTGGGCTGTCATTAGTTCATATCTAATCACCAAAACTTTCATCTTCAAGAAGCTTTGCCTCCTCTGAAATAAACGAACTTCACTGCATCAGCACATGGCCTTCAATCTGCTCTTTGACTCCTGCAGAAACTTTTATACAAAAAACAAAGAGTTGGCCATCAATGGCTTATAGGAGAACTGCCGAGAAGCAATCAACTAGTTTAATTTACAAAAATGAGATGGCTCTAGCATCAGTTTAACATAGAAATTCATAAGTTCATTATAGATTCAGTTTGTTATAAATCTTACGCTCACAAATAAAACCTGTCCTTGGATATTAAAAGTCAAACAGATTTAGCCCTAGAAAACCAATTATGAATTAAATGGAGGAGGCTGCCACCTACCTAATAAACATTGTATCTTCTGAAACATAAAAAAGAAGAAGAAACCATCATTCTTTAGCTGTTTATTCAAAGATTTTAGCAGTTCAGTACAGTTCAAAGTAGTAAACTACTTAAATTCAAATGTATAATATTGAATACATAAAAGAAAAAGAGGTTTATTTATTTGATAAAACCTCATCCTTTTAACACATGTTCCCAATCAAAAGCAGGAAAATCTGTTTTCCGTGTTCCATAGAAATGACTGCATGAAGCCATGTGAGCAGGTAATATGTCAGTCCCAATAGTTTCCACAAAGTTAAATGGCTCGCCCATCTCTCCCCTCCAAGACTAACATTCTTAACCCTTTCACTCACATAATTGTTCCTTAAATTTTTATCTTCACAGAAATCTGGATCAATTATCTTCTATGAGTGATCCTCAATCTCAAACGCTATGTACATTATACAAATGATGATGACCAGGTTTAACAGGAAAAAACTTGTCTGAAATATTACCAATTTGCCCTAAAGTTATATTTGAAGGAGAGCCTTCAATCCGATCTCGAAGAATTTTAAAACGAGCCATAACTGGGTTTGAGTCCGCTAGACTGAGGTCTACTGTCTTCATTGAGTGGTCCTCAATCTCAACATTATGTACCTTGTCAAGACCTGAACTATTTCCCCTCTAAGAAATATTGTCTAAAATATTGGTACCCAGAACTATGGTTTTATTTGAAGAACCCTCGGCCTGATGTTAAAGAATCCTAAAGCGAGCCAAAACTGAATCTTCTAGACCGAGGTCTACCTGATTTGACCTGTTAACGTCTGAGAAATTTTGCAAAACATCACCATTTGAAGAAATGCCCTGCCTTTGTGTCCATCCTTTATTAAGATCTGGCATACAGCCTTTAAGTGAATCCGAAGTGGTTGCCTTTTCCCGAAAAACAGGTTAGCACATTGTAGCAGAATCTTCAGAATCTGAGAATTTTATGCAATTATATCAGTGATATATGCTATAGAAGAAAAAAAGAAAAAAAACCAAGATTTCAGCATATAAATCCAGACTCACATAGGACCATTTGTGGCAATGAACTTCCATCTTAGAACTAACTGATTTGAGATGATTCAACTAGATTCAGATTTTTAGATGATTTAGTCCCAAATTTCTGCAAGTTAATTGACTCGGTCCTAGAACTAGTTAAGTATTTTCAGCCAAGAAAAGAATCCATCTAAATGTGTGCCTTGATTGGTCTTGGGATCCTCCTTAGAATTAGATCTGAATCCAACATTTAACCTTAAAGCTACAACCATATCATTTCCTCCTTTTCTGTTTCCCACAAAACACACTTCATTGTAGTTTCAAACAGTAGAGAAATTAAAAACTCTTTCCTACATTTAGAAGTACTCTCTAACCCAAACCAAATGTAATGTGATGGGCCAGATCATTTCTTTAAAAGTGGTTAACTGAAGATGAAGATCTATAAGCACACCCCCACTAATAGACTTGATCTTAACTCCTTTAATTTGGATGTCAGCCTAATTTTGTGGGATCTAACATAAATTGTTCCATTGAAGTTCAATAAACAACAATCAACGCATGAAGCTTATCTGATTATTTGGAAGGTACATGATGGCACTCACGTTTAAACTTTATCTCATTCCTCTCACATCCTTATTCTCCATTTCATTTTTATACAAGTTTTGTATCAGCAATTCAATACCGTGAAAGCAACTAGTAGTGGATACAAAATCCACAGCTGGTATAACAAAACCCCCTTTATAGAGCTGATGTGCAGATGATGGTGACAGAACAAAATAATGCATTAGAACTATCTTAAATGCAGTTAATTTACTTGAGCCTGTATTTAGATAAACACACCTTTCACAGAATTATCTTTCCGTTTTTCCATTTCTAAGTGCTTTTGGGCATACTGAAAACAACTAATAGTGCCCCTATAGAGCTGATGTGTAGATGACGGTGACAGGACAAAAAAATGCATTAGGACTATCTTAAATGCTGTTAATTTGCTTGAGCCTGTATATAGATAAACACACCTTTCACAGAATTATCTTTTCATTTTTTCCATTTCCAAATGCTTTTGGACATACTGAAAACAACTAGTAGTGGGTACAAAATCCACAGCTGGTATAACAAAACCCCGATAGAGCTGATGTGCAGATGATGGTGACAGGGCAAAAAAAATGCATTAGAACTATCTTAAATGCAGTTAATTTGCTTGAGCCTGTATATAGATAAACACACCTTTCACAGAATTATCTTTCCATTTTTCCATTTCTAAGTGCTTTTGGGCATACTGAAGTTTGTATTTCATGGAACGCAGAGCAGTTTTGCTTCAATCCATAACCTTTTATAGACCAAAGTTTGCGGATGATCCTTTTCCATACTGAAAACATTCTCCCTAAAATGTTTTTTGAAAACCTGTACAACAAAGACTGAGAATTTAAAGTAGGGACAAAATATATTTAATTATTACATCCTCTCCCCTCACCTCAGTTGGTGTAGATCTTTTTCTGCAATGTGCAACTATGCCTTTAGATGAAAATGCATCAAGCTTACAAAAGTTATCCTCAGAACCGAGTCCATTATATGAACGTGGTCTACTGGTGCATAGATTTTGTCTATCATTGAGACTTAACTGTCGATCGTCCAGATCATTTCTCCTGTCAATCTGGAAAATATCTTTCTTTAGCCGCAGCAAAGGGATAATGAATAAAGTATCTGAAGTTTCTAATCTTACAAATTACTCATTTAACTCACCAAAGAACTCTCGTGACAGTGCAGTAATTAAAAAATTGTTTCAGTTGCCATATGATAAACCAAAACTTGAAAGATAAACAGAAATCAAAATAAAGTCTAACCACTACTAGACCAAAGTTTTCTCTCAGTCCTATTTTGAGATGGAAAAACTATGACTATTGAGGGCTGTACAAAAGGGTATCATCACCACTCCAAAATACTAAGTTATTTTCAAAAATGATTTTCGATACGTATTAAAGGTAACCAATCTCCTTAGTTCTGCAAGTGTAATCTAGGTAGGGCAATGATGTTTCCTAGCAATGAAATTGATAGTCCTATTGATTTTGTGGTGGTTACAGGAAGCTGAAGTTGCCTTTCTACTGTGTTTGCTAAAAATAACTAAATAAAACTCCTAGCATTATCAATAAATAACCTCCCTAGGAAACATCATTGGCCCTTACCATATACGAACATGTTTTCAGACACATCTACGCAATATAATTCAGTGAGAAGTAAATGTGACATAGTTGTAGAATATCTATTTTTATCATGTACATTTAAAAAAAACGAATAAAAACAAAATAAAATAAAAAATTTGCACAAATCAAGGCATTAATAATGACCATTTTATTTAGAAACATAATTTTTATATAAACCTGTGATGAATGACTAGGTCATAAATAAATTAAAAAACCATCAGTTTGAAGAGAATAGTTATTTTGCTGCCATCATAAACACAACCAAGTTTATCATCCATTTTCTTTGCCGATGTGCAAGTATTGAGATTGTCAACTGTCAGGTGAAAGCTTTCATAATTTTCATCTTTTAATGTATTCAAAGCAGACTGTGGTCTTGAACAAAGAAGCTTGGAAAGGTTACAAATAAGGTCAGCAATATCATTAGTCTTTAATTCTAGAGGTGGCAGATTGCCAACATCAGATTCAAAACATTCAGATGTCTCAGGACAATTACTGAGTCCGATTGTGTTGACATTTGTTTCAGAATTCAAAGGTGAGCTTGCAGCTTTAAGATCTAAATTACTGTTAGCAGTCCCTCCAAGCACACGGCAAGTTATAGAATCCCAAACACCAGAAGGCTCAACACAAATATTAGTTTTTGAACAAGTAACTTCCACATTTACATTTTCTTTATTGACAACACTTCCAGAAAATTTTGGTGAACTAATAACTTCCAAGTCAACAGCAGAACGTTCCTCTGAAGTCCTGACATTTGATAAAAAAGGAGATGAGGAAGGAGCTCCCTTCCAACACGGTGAATCAACAGCATGATTTAACTGACCAGAGACTTCAGATGAACTTCGGACAGACAAATCAGTGCCAGATGTAAAAGTGGATAAGTTCGGTTGATTCTCTAATTTGTGATTATTACTTGATTGATCAGTAGAAGAATTGAAGGACATTTCATTCTTGTCGATTTTTCCTTCCAAGACGTCTTTACTGCCAATTTTCAGAATCTGGCAGCCAGTCTTCTGTTCATCAGCCCTGCTTTGCTTAGCTCCTGGAAGTGCAGCATATTTTTGTATATTTCAAGAAAAACTGCTGGCCCCTTATGAAAAGATTTATTATCATTACTTTCAGGGTCGAACAAGGTCAGAGAAGAACTTGTCTTGGAAACTGCAGGTTCAGCAGACTGAAAGTTAACTTGCTGATGAGTACCACATGAGGCAGTCATTGGGTTTACTCGACCCCATTCTGTCATGGACACCAAAACAAAAAACAAGCTAGAGAAAGAACTATCCTTGAGGATGTCAATTTGTTGTTCACATTATTTAGCCATTTTATAATATGAAAATCCAGAGTTATCTTCTAATCCAGCATGTAAGAGTTGATCTGGGACGTTGTAAGCTAAACACCACTACTGTTTTCTTTATTTGAACGGTGACCTACATCATCACTAATAGTGAGTCCCATTTCATCATTGTTTGTGAATGATTCTGATTTCCCCTCCCAACAGCCTTGATTTTCTCTGGACAAACTGGAATATATAAAGATAGGAAAATATCAAGTTGCTTCTAAAAAATAACTCAAAAGATAAGTTCAATGAACTTCTATTATTGACAACAAGCAGATAAAAGTTAAGGATACTTATCCTAAGTTGTATACCAGATCACCAAGATGCAAACAAGTAGGCACTATTTTGGAATGCAAGCTAAACTTTTTAAGAAAGAAGAGATTGGATTACACAATAGAGAAGGGCGAGATGCACAAACTGACACAAATACATCTATCATTTATCTTACTAAAATTGATGTGCTAAATGTATCAAGCTTCTAACTTGGGACACATTTTAAAAGCTTTATGTTTCCATTTCTGCAAGCTCAATAAAAAATAGCACAGGAAAACTTGAAGACAGATGACTTGCTCCATGCAAAATACAGGTTTGCTAACTCCTCAAAATCCGGTAATATTCATGATAAAAGAGGCTAAAGTTTATTTAGACATTGCAAACTATACACCTGCATAAAAAACTGACAATAGAGAAAAGGTAATAATACTTAAATAAAAAATAAATCAAGGGCATTGTTTAATGGAGTCCAAATGACTTTACCTTTTCAAGTTTAGAATAAGCAAAAAAATAATATGATCTCAAAACACACAGGAGTTCTTAGCTAGCACCTTTGTGATTAAAAAAAAAACTAAATTAATGCTCCTCGTGCAGACACACTTTCCCCATCTTATCCTAGAATTTCCATTATAAATGTATAAAAATTGAAGTTTCAAGGCCCAGACTAACCACCAGAATAATGCATCAACAGATAAGCAGAAACCTTACCCTGTGATCCTCCTTTTCCGGAGATATGCATTTTTCTTTTGAATTTTTTCCTATACGGTGCATAAACAACACTAGGTTCAACCTTTTTTCCCATCATAGCTTCCATCCCAAACAACTTAAAAAATGGGAAAAAAAACAAACAAACAACTCATGCTATTGTAGCAAAGATGTAAGGTGGGCACAAATACGAAGAAATGGAGATCAAAGATGGAGAAGAGAGACTGAGGATGAGCTCACCACTATGATCGAACAACCGGTGAAGAGGAGGAGGAGACGGGGGAGGACTTGGGAAGGGTGCTTCACATTCCTTACACCTCCGATTGGTTTGGTAACTGGTCGGGTCGAAAAGTTGGTCAGGTCTGGTCGGAAGTGCGTAGAGATCCGATTTCCGTGAATCTCATACGAATCCAACCGGTTTTTTTCGGATCTCAACCCGTTTTAGATCGGATACGAGTTTAAATTTTTCTGATATATTATATATTTAAAAGTATTTAGATCAGATATAAATTTAGGGTGATTTGATTTGTATGTGATCAGAAAAGAGGATATTTTATAAAATTATATTTTAAAATATTTAAAATAATATTTATTATTATTTTTCTTTTTATATTAAAATTTATATCATTTATATTATTTTATTCAATCGGGTTAGATTCAAATTATATATGTATTTTATGGATTTGGATAGGATACAAATATTGTTAATGTAATGGATGTAAGATTAAGATTTAGTGGGATTAAGGTACGGATTTTTAGATTCGGGTTAGATTTGGATTTAACCATATTCAATCTATGTCCAACCCGAACTCATTCTTAGTCAAAACCCAAAAATATTGCTGGTAACCGAGCTAACTCAAGTTGAGCATGTATCATATTTAGCTTGTTATTAAATTATTTTGCTTTAGTTTGGTTTGGAATGAAGTTATATATTTGTCATTCGAGTTCGAGTGGCTTGAAAATTTCTTTTAAAAGTGTTCAAATTTGGTTCATGTTTAATGGACCAAGTTCCAAGCTAAGCTAGAGCCTTTTGATAGTTCTGCAATTCAAATATACTTTTTATATTAAAATTTTTTATTCATGAAAAATTGGTATTTCCTTTTTAAAATAAGGATATTAGGCGTACAATTAGAGTTATCCTGAATAATTTATCAAGGTTGAATTTCAAGTTGAGCCAAGTCAAATCGTCGTCATGTATTCAAGCTCTATTCTTAGTTCATGGAAGTACTATTAATGTTAAGCCAAGTACCTATTCAAGTTCTAAAATAATGAGCACGGTTTTAAGCCAAATTGATATAAACGCATTTTACATTCAAGCTAGCTTGACTTGATTATACTCGAACAAAATATATTAGATTTAGGACCTCTATGGCTAACTTTGTGTCGATGCATGTGTGTTATGAAAAATAGGGTTAGGATCAAGGAAAAACATTTGGGTGTAAAGTATGCAATTTTTAATTGTATGAATCATGAGTTAGTATTCATGGCGGAAAAAATGACATTTGCATAGGATTGAATAAGACTAAACAGAAATATATTGTATTTTTTTAACAACTAGGTAAAAAATTGTAACATTATTATAAAATGTGATAAGAAGGTAAGAGATTAACATTAATTAGTACCATTTTATAGTTTATGTTGTCTAATACTTGTACTTTTTTGAATTTAGCAAAAGATGGTGATTAATATCAATTCAATCAAGTATAAGAATATCGACGATAATTAAATTTGATTATCTATTTGAATCAAATAATTATAGTTTTTATTAAATTTGTACAAACCTTGTTATCTATCTATCCTTCTAATTAGACGGTCTATATATTAATTTACACTGACATAATTAATAATATCAGTTCAAGTTTATATTATTCTTTTTCTAAGTACCTAATTTCAACTTCTTATTTGTCGTTGACCTTCCTTTCAAATCAAGTTGTGACAACCCTCAAATATCATCACGATATAATTATAATTTTAAATTATTAAGTAAAATAGTTATATCAAATTTGAAATTTTATGAAAATTTGAAACAAATAATTTGATAATTTTAAAAAATATCCAAAATTTATATATTTTTAGATGCAATCTAATTATCTAATGAATATTTATTAAGTTGCAAACTTGAGATTCAACCAGAGAAACTGAAACGCTATGATATATATAAGTTATCACTATACCTTCTTATTTCATGTAAAATTATGAAAAAATAATTTGTTTTATTCTAGCTATATTTATCGAAATAATAATATAAGATTCTTATAAAATGTACCATTTTATTAATTGCATGTGAAAAAAAGTCAGCTGTTGTTTTAGTAGAATAATAAAAGATGCAATATTTAATAAGTTTTAGAGATAAAAGAATGCGGCTAATAGTAGAGAGCAAGGTCCGGCATATTTCATTTTAATTAATTTCGTTCGATGTACGATAAGTAATTTTGAATAAAAAATAGATATATTTCAAAAATTTACTAGATAACAAAAATAATTCTCAAATTGTTTTCCTATATCTTAAATGAAGTTATTTTATATTTTACAATAATTTAATGTAATTAATTAATTATATCATTATCAATAATTCTACATTTAAGATATTGTCATAAATACAAAAATAATTATTATTACATTTAAATAAAAATAGTATTAATTAACTAGTAGAGAAATCGTGTAGATAATTTTGCTTTAACTTACATGATTGTTTTGATTTACAACTACGTGCCGACAATCGTCGTAGCTTCTTGTTCGTTTAATATGGAATTTTCATAATAAATAGTAGATTTGTAAAATCTTTTCATGATATAGTATAGTTATAATTTAAAATGATTAAATAAATAATGTATGAAATTTTAAATGTTTATAATATTTAAATAAAATGGCCCAATATTTTCACAATTTTAATTTCAAATAGATTAAATATAAATTATTTTTAAATTGGATTCAAGTTGTGTATTTAACATAACACAGAGATCTCGGTTGGTAAATAAATATATATAGGCCCAAGAGTCATGCCATGCACGGGGTAGATTTAAAATTATTAATAATGTATATTAATAACATACGAAATTAAATTATAAAAATATGATTTATTTATTTTTGAATAAAAAAGTGAATATATATTCAATTGATAAACACAAAATATCTTTTTAGAATATAATGCACGACTATATAAAAAATTACAAATAATTTTTTATTTTATGTTAAAAATAAGCAAAAAATTAATTAACTAGGTGTTAATAAGAAAATATTTTAATTTGAGTAAAATTTTAATAATTAAATATAATTTGTCATTTTTCAAAAAAAATTATTCGGGTATAATTAAACTCTTCCTAAAAATAAATAATAATAAGTAAATATATAGAAATCCTAGATTATGTAAAAATCCCAAATTAAAAATATGTAAACATCCTAAATGAGTAATAATTCGAGTAATATGATTATAAATATGTAAAACACTTAGTAATAATTCAGATTACTAAGTGTTTTACATAAGCAACAATTACTAAGTGTTTTAAAATTACTAATTTGGATAAGATTACACTGCAAGTTTTCTTAATAATGAAGATGATAATAAAAATTCAGTATTAACAAGCCTATAAAACTATTGTAGGTCGTAATCAACCATAATATAAGAAAGACTCGGATGTGATATAGGAAGCAAAAAAACTCGTTTTAATGTAAAAGGGGTTTCTCTTACTTCTTACAATTCTTGATGCCCAAAAATTTTATATGGAAGCATTAGATTAAGCATAAAAGTTTTTTTATTCCCAAACAGATTGAGGTTAAAAGTTGTTTTCCCAAGGAACAGGTAGAAGAATTTGTCCATGATCATATTTCACTTCTTATTTCATCACTCGTCAAATGATCATCTTTTATTGTATGTCATATCATCCCTTCTTATTGCATTCTTGCCATGCACATATAGTTGTTTGTATGTACATATATCGTCCTGTTTTACATAGGCGCGCAAAAAAAGTGTTAAACTCGCCACAAACATATTAGAAGATAGAGATAGAGTGAAGAGAAGTGAGATGGTGGTGATTTATGGGTTTTCTAAATTGTGCTTCTTTCTCAGCATCCAAGCCTT
The DNA here is from genome assembly GCA_033002965.1 of Piper betle. Classification (NCBI taxonomy): domain Eukaryota; kingdom Viridiplantae; phylum Streptophyta; class Magnoliopsida; order Piperales; family Piperaceae; genus Piper; species Piper betle. The sequence continues at coordinate 8,465 of JAURVB010006236.1, read as the reverse complement.
CCAACTCTTCGAACGAGTTGGAGTTTTTTTTTCTGGTTGAGGAGGTGACTGATTTGGTTCCTCACAATCCCAAAAATGTGCTTCCCTTCTCTTGTTTTTTGATGGTGCTCAGCACATCATATCTGTTGCAGATGCCCCAGACTGTTACCTTCTGTAAGTTGTAGTCCACATTCACTGAGTAAATACCTGCACAGCACATGATAAATTTAAGTTCATAAGAAGCAAATTAAAAACCAAATATCATGTGAAACTGAGTGCTATCATACCAATTTGTAACAGATCTTACCTCTGAGATTAGACAATGCCTTCTTGATTTTTCTTTCACAGCCATAGGAGTAAAGAGACACCTTCATCTCCACATATTGAGCCTCCACATCCTTGCATGCAGGGACTATCTGCATGTTGGCCATCCTTCTCCAAAACTTCCAAGTTTAGGAGGCTTTGCAACACTAATGAAGCATATTTAAAGAAACCCAACATGCCCAAAAGCAGCTCACAAATGGATGTCCTAGACATCTGCTCCAAAGAACTTTTCCTTCTATTCATTGTCTTCCCATAGTTCTTTCTGCATCACACACCATTTCATCACTTGCTCTTTTCATTGTTTTCTATCAATCATGGCTCAAGAGTTCTTCCTTTTGTTTAATTTTTAGGAGGGAGTGGGGTCTGACATCAGGTCTAGGAGATGCTTTACAGGGTGTTGTTTGCTTTATGAATGTGGTTGTTGTCTGGCTACCATGTGCAGGTAGGATTTAGGAAAGGGAATGGCGAAGGGATGATGATCATATATATGTGTCTGTCTTGTAACATATGTCATGGAAGCATATTATAGAAGACAACAATTATTCCTTGTCTCTGATGCTTTTATTTATATTAAAGAACGGATTATGCAGACATTCCCATGCAAAATTGTGTTCATCGAGCAAGTCGAGCCGAATTTCAAATGACTTAAAAAAATAGTTTATTTTAATTGAGTTTGAGGCAAGCATGTTGGTATTTGAACTAACCTAAATTTCATGATGAAACCAACTTATTTATGTCAGTTTTGTCATTAAGTATTACTAATTGTTGTTTTAGGGTTTTATTTATCTGTTGTTAATGTTTTGTTTTACTATTTGTCGTCTGCCACAACCAGGTTCAAGTCGATTTCAAGTATGCTCTAATTTAATTTATTAACTGATTAGCACCCTTAATCATCGTCAAAACATTCATGACAAATTAAACATTCACAACAATTTTGGGATTTATCAACATGTGTGTTAGCCCATCCAAAATTGTCCATTAGAAAAAAATGGGTTTACTATTATTATTATTGGAAAACGATGGATTGATAGGAGCTCACAATGAACAATGAACAATGCATGGAATTGATTACACTAATAATTACAAACAATAAATTAAGCAGCTATATTTCATTTTGTTATTTTATTGCTAGTCTGCAACCTTAGTCTCTAGCAATCAAGTTGCTCAACATATAGCAGCTATATAATAATTTTTAGTTAAAGCATACATATAGTAACAATTTATTAATTCATGAAAGAAACATACGTATTTGAATATGAATTGCAATTTTGTTTTACTGCCTAAGTTCATGCCATGAAAAACTTCCTACATCATTTCTATTGGAACAATGTTTTCTTTATCACCTTAATAAAGATTAAAATATTACGTAAGTAAAATTAAGGTGAACTACACCTTATATAACTTATTTGAGTTACACAATTAATTTAAACATTTTTTAGTAGGTCCCATGTAATAAGGTTTATACATATAGAAAATAGATTGATTAAGTAGCAAGGAGGTTGATAAAATTTTATCTTTTTTTATATCAATATAACCTATTTTTAAATTTTCAAGAAGTGTACTAGTTTAAAAATATTTTAAAATTAATTTTTATTACAATTACATTGATAATTAAGATGAAAAGTTCAAAGTGTTAGATTGAATTAAAAATTTATAAATACTCTTATCATTTATTTTTATATTTATCTATGACAAGTTTGCCACTAATTTGATTTAAATAAAAAGTGTAGCTTATATAAGCTGAATTACCTCATATATATATATATAATATATATATATATATATATATATAAGGCTTTTAAAAAATTGTTCTTTAATGTAGTCAATTTTGTATCAGTAAGAACCATCATTCTATATAAGAGGCAGACATTTTAAAATTTTATTTTGGTTCCAAAAATTTCCAGAGTTAACTTTACTCCCTTGCTAACCAAATCAATAAGTAGTAAAATCTGTTTTATATACTTAAGCTTAATCAACATATAAAAAGTTGATATAAGTTGAGTTTTTAGTATCAAGTCATTAAAAAATATATTGTGAATGGCCCTGAGCCGGCTTAGAGTACGTTTCAACTCCATACTGACTTCGTTCCATGACGGGTCGAGTCGAGTCGGGATTCCAACTTTTTGAACTGTCCGAGGGAAACAATTCCTGTAATCACATTTGAGGGAATGAGGTCATGCACTTAATTACTCCCTCTCAAGAATTGTATCCTGTATCTAAAATTTTAATCTAGTTGAGTCAAACCATATGCTTGAAACTGCTACATCTAAAACCTTCTATATCAGATTGTTCAACTGCTCTTTCCATCTCTCAACCTTTAAAAACTTCATACATACAGAATCCTAGAATGTTTGTTGATCACATGCCTTGCTAAAACTTTGCACCAAATTTCATATATTCATGTTATGGCCCTCCACAATGGTGCATACCAACAATATCAAGCCAATGTATTAGTCAATTGAATTTGTCAGCAAGATGTCTTCTCTAACATGCCATGGACATTCTTCCCAGGACAACCCATATGCTTTCTTTCAATTGCTTGCTTAAAACGACAAATCAAACCACATTCCACACAAGTAAGCCCTATCAATAGTCACTAGAAAACAACACATCACCATTCCCTAGTTCATCCTTCTTCTCTAATATTCCAGTCTTCTAATCTATTCTAGATTGTGCCCAATTGGCAAATTTGAGCTCTTTCTTTACAAGTGTCTAGATGCTCCTAACCAGTTTGGCTGTAAGTTGTTGTCCATTTTTTAATCTTCTTTACCTTCACACCTACCTTCAATTTCGCTCACAAAGCACATTTGCAGCTCACATCTTTTCTTCATAAATCTGATATATCTTTTCAAAACAACGGAAGCAAAGATAATGGCCAAGATTGGACGTGTTTTGGCTTTCCCCTTCTTGTGGTGGCCATTCAAAAGCTTCTGTTAATTCCATAGCTTTCATGGCTGACTCAAATCTACATGGCCATCCCAGATTGTAAACTCTTCTTTTTCTGACTGCAGATTATCAAGGACCCATCTCAATCTTTCAAGAATAAAACCCTTCTAATGCCCTTGAATTGCTTTTTCTGAAAGTCATACAAGTTAGTCATAGAGGAATTGCATGCCACCATTGAAATTTGGTGAGATATGGGAACATGTTACTTCATTCTGCTGTGAAGAGGAACCCAATGCAAGTTATGTCAATTTCTTTCTACTTTCCAGTTTGGAAAGGTGAAGCAAAATCTTTATAGAGTGAAAACATGTCTAGGGGAATATCATGTGTATTTTACCATTATTATAGTTAGTTGCACCAACCTTAAAAACTAATTTTATAAAGACTCTGAATTAATGAAGTCTAATAAAAAATGAAGTTGTAACAAATATCAGAACATAAGTTTAACTTCTGACGGTATTCTAAGTATGCAGCCTCACATGAACAATTCTTCCCTACAAGAATTTTGAATGCTAGAGTGTGCAACATCTCAATTAAAAATGGGGCTATCACATTCTTCTACAAGTTGTTTTAGAAATGACAAATTTAAAATTAATTAAGTTGCAATTAAATACACTGTCATATTACATTTGATCCTTGATTCCTAAGTTCGCGTAAGTTTGTGCTGCATGAAGGTTGGAAGTGCACATGAAACTACCAAACATGCTCCAACCATGTGGAATAGGGGAGAGAATGAGTCATGCCTGGGGACTTTAAACTTCAGAAAAGCACCACCTATGAAACCGAGGATTGGCCTTAGAGAGAGAGGGGATCTGACTGTAAAAAATTTTCTCATTTGTAATCGCATAGATCTTAGTATTAAAAAATGCACGATTTGAAAGACAAAGAATACTATATTTTATAAAATTTTGAGGCTGTAAAATTGATCTTGTGTGTTCCTTCTAACCAAACACCTCAAAAGAACTACAATGTTTTATAAAGAAATTTCTACTCAATCAATTTGACCCTTTTGATACCTTCACCTGAAAGCAAATCTCTTGCTTTCATGGACTCTTTATAACCAATATAAAACACATCTTAAATAGATTAACAACACCAGCTTTAGTTTTTGAACCTAATTTGGATATTTCTTTTAATATATATGAACCAAAAATATAAAGATTTACAACTTTATAACTAGAAAAACATCACCTAATGGCTAATGCAGCCCAACCACCGCTATTTGTTTCCATTACCATAATGATGAAACTAAGACTAAATTCTGCCCAATTTTCCACCAAACAGTTTACAGATAGATGTGATGGTAAACATTACACGCCAAAATGTTACACTTGAGCATGCCCAACTTAGAAATTGCTTGCATCAGTGCACAAACAGAAATCAATACAAGATCTAGTAGTTATACGCTAACATCAACCAACCAACTACCAATATGTAATTGGAAAAACTTTCTGTGCACTCATATATACATTAAATTCCATGGAACAACACTTTGGTAACGCAATATACTAATTAAGTTTGCAACATTTCACTCTTCCTGTGTGTTAAAAAGTATGATCATAGAGGAGTAAAGAGATGTCATCACCTACAAGAGAAGTAATATCAGATAAGGACATGCTTACATGGAAAACATCTTCTTTTGTGCATGGGACAAAGGTGGTAAGCTTTTTTCTGTTTCAATGCACCACCAGCCCATGCGGTTAAATGGTTTTCAATTTTTCTTTGTCCTAAAGTTTTGCACCTCCATGTAAGCACACTTTGTGATCGAATTCAACCAACTCTTCGAAAGAAAATTACAGACACAAACTAGACCTTGTCTGATATATCTTACCGATTGATCACCGACAGATGTTGAGCCCTGTACAAACACAAGTTTCTAGCTATATAAATATGTGCCATTCCCTCTTGCCTTCCTCCCTCCTTCCACCTCTCTCACTGATCTGCATTAGAGGAATGATGCCAGAAAAAGAGAGGAAAGTGTTGGGCTGTGAGAATCAAGAATTGGGAGGGTTTAGTGGTAGTGCATGTGCAGTTTGAACCACTGTTGCACGAATCGGCCGATTCCGTGCGGAATCGGCCGATTTAAATCGGATCGGCGCCGCGCCGATCCGATTTCGGGGCCGACTCGGTCGGCCCCGAATCGGCCCCGGAATCGGCCGAGTTCGGCCGATTCCGACCGATTTAAATCGGAATCGGAATCGGCCGATTTAAATCGGAATCGGTTTTTTTATGAAATTACCAAAATACCCTAGGTATGATTTTTATTAAATTATTTAAGCATGGGTAAAATGGTAATTTGGATTTAAAAACCTACCCGGTCTCCCCCGCTCCGCCGTCGCGTTCGCTCCGCCGCCCTCCGCCGCGCTTCCGCCGTCCGACCGCGGCTCCGTCCGACCACGCCACCACCGCCCGATTCCGACCTCAGCTCCGCCCTCCGCCGCGCTTCCGCCGTCCGACGCTGTACCCGATTCCGCTCCGCCCTTTCGCCGTCCGTGATTCCGCCGCGATCCGCCGTGATTCCGCCGCGATCCTTCGCGATTCCGCCGCGCTTCCGCCGCGAGGCCGCCGCCGGCCAACCGGGCCGCCGTCGACCGGGCCGCCGGCGGTGGAGGGGGGTAAAGAGCGGATGGTGGCATTCTCGTAATTAAAAGTTGACTCGAGTCTAACTCGAGTCAAAAATAATAATTAATTCTAAATAATTTAAAAAAATCTTAAAAAATATTTAAAAATATCATAAACTATAATACACAGAATAATATCAAATAACATCAATACCTAATTTTAATATATTTATAATATGAATTGTCAAATTATTATATATGATTGATTAAATTAATTTAGACCGATTCAACTGAACCGATTATTGGCCGATTCGGACCGATTCCGATTCCGATTCCGATTCACCGGAAAACCGATTCCGATTCCGATTCCGATTCATGCAACCATGGTTTGAACTACGAACACCACCAGCCCATTAGCACAAAAGCCATCACTAAGCTGCTCACAGAGGCAGATCCCGTCTTTGAATCTCTTCCTTTTTAGTTTTTTTCCCATTCTCTCCATTGGAGAATTGTGAGCTGAAGAGTCCGGATGGGTGAAGCCAAACCAGTGAGAGTAATTTGTCACTTGTTCAGTGATCTTCTCATGTTTTAAGTTGTAATAGAAAACATATCTGAAACCCCACTTTTCCATTTTCAGGAAGAAACTGCTGAGGCAGAGAACAAGCCAGAGGAGAAGGTTGACGAAAAGAAAGAGGAAGAAAAGGTTTCCCTACCCCACCCCTCCCCCTGTGGTCTTGTATGTGGGCATACATTGTGTAGGCTGTGCAAAGAAGATGGAGAGATGCTTATTGAAATGCAAAGGTCTCTCTCATTTGCAATTTTCTAGTGTACATTAAGCTCAAAGGTAAGGCTGATCTAAACAATGTCTTATTGTTGCAGGGGTAGAAGAGGTTATGTTAGATACAAGCAAGAATGAGGTGACAATAAAGGGCATTGTAGATCCGCAAGCCCTTTGCATGAGACTGAAAAGAAAACCAAAAGAACTGCTAAGGTACTGTCTCCCACCCCCTGCTGAAGGAGAAACTCAGCCTCAAATTGTGTCATCTCAGGTACAAGCTCATCCATCCTTTTCTCCAAGCTCTACTTTGTTCTTCTCCATTTTATCTCAATTGGTCTCAACATTTCACGTCACATTGTGACAGGTGAATGAAGTCACCACTGTGGTACTTCAAATTAATATGCATTGTGCAGCATGTGCTGAGCAATTGAAGAAAAGAATTCTCAAGATGAGAGGTGAAGTTAATTAAGTTTCATGTCACATAACTCATGAGACAATTTGAACATCTAGATAATTATCCACACTAAACTTTGCACTTGAGGTTATATGACTAAGTGTGAGCTTATGCAAGCAGGTGTGCAATCTGCAGAGATTGAACCAAGTAATAGTAAGGTGACAGTGACAGGCACCATGGAGGCAAAACAGTTGGTCGATTATATATATAGAAGAACAGGGAAACAGGCAATAATAGTGCCACCACCCGAACCAGAGAAACCGCAAGAAGAGGCCCCGCTGGAGGTGGCAGATCCTGCAAAGACTCCCGAAGAGGCTCCGAAAGTGGAAGAGAAGAAAGAAGAAGAGAAACCCGAGAAGAAGGATGAGGAGGCGGAAAAGCCACAGGCGGAAACGAAAGATCAAAATAAGGAGAGTGGTGAAAATGCAGTTAGTGGAGATGACAAGAAAGAGGAAGAGAAGGTGCAAGAGCCAAAGAAAGAAGGGCAGGAGATGTATTACTACTACAACAATGAAGACATGGCCAAGAGGATTGTTTACTGGCCTCCTGCGTATGTGATCCATCAACCTCCTCCTCAAATGTTTAGTGATGAGAATCCAAATGCTTGTTGCATTTCCTAGAGACTGTCCCCCAATCTACAAAAGAAAAGTCACCAGTTATAATTCACCATTACAATAAATCAGTGTGAGGATATAATTGCATCTGTAAACCACATCCATGTCTTTGTTTTATCTGCCATGAGCACATAAAAGTTACAGTTAGAGAAAATGTGTGAGAAAGATCAAAGGGATTTGAGAGAACCATAATCAATCCTGACTATTTTTGCTAAATGTTATTAACTCAATCCAGGTGCAGACCGAATTTATCTGTGATCCATAAACGCTGATTCTCAATCCAATAGACTCTATCTGCATCAAAGTTGGATGATCTATAAGCCCTGATTCGCAATCCAATAGAAGAAGTATATCTTCATCAAAACTGGCTCCAAGTTAGACATCTTAAAAACAAAATAGTATAGCATCCTTACTTTTGGCAAGCAAGCAGATTGATATACAAGCACAGGTTAGAAAATATCCTTCTCATTGACAATTTTTCATTCCCCTTCTTCAGCACTCCTTTGGAGTTTTGCTTAGTAAAATTGAAGTATTGTAGGACATTCACACAAGCAGAATTAGAAATGCAAAAATGCCATACTGGAGCTCTAAACTAATCTAAATTATGAGTGCAATCAAATAATCTGTTCTTTCATATTTTGCTTTATCTAATTTAAGTAATGTTGAAAAAGAAAACTAATCTAAATTAGTTTAGCTTATCCAGCAATCAAGTCTTTCGTCTCAAAAAGAGTACAATCTTGTGAAGCCACAATATATTGTTCATGGTAGTTATAGTATTGGGTCAGGCCCAAAAGTAAATTCAAATATATCCT